>CAUYON010150753.1:0-14056 GCA_963573935.1 Arctocebus calabarensis | reverse complement strand
CCTTTGTACTAACCTGGATGGAAGTGGAACACATTATTCTTAGTAAAGCATCTCAAGAATGGAGAAGCATGAATCCCATGTACTCAAGTTTGATATGAGGACAATTAATGACAATTATTGACATGGTGGGGGTGAAGGAAGTGACTTCTTGAGACAATTTTTAAAATGCTCCCAGAATTTCTAATTCCAATTTTTCCTCTATTTTATTGATCTTGTTTGCAATCCAAATTCTCAATTTGATTTCTGACATCTCAGCATCTGTTTATGCATAGGATCATCATTTGTGTCTGCCAAATTGTTCCCTGAGGGGGTTGATCTACTCTGGTTGTTCATGTTTTCAGAGCTTTACTGCTGATTCTGCTCCATATTTATTTTGGACCATTTGGCTGGATGAGTCAGTAAGGATAAGTTGGGTTGGGGGTTCTAGGAGTAGTGATTGACCAGTCCTTTACCTGTAAGCTGGGACTGGTGTTTGTACCTTTTCCCCTAGAGTTTTGCCAACTCGTTCTTTGCTACTGCCTGCAAAACCGGGGGCCTTCTTCATGTGGTGGGGTTAAGTGGTTCTGTCTTATTTTCAGCTGGTCTCTGTCTTACCCTAGAAAATCGGTTA
This sequence comes from Arctocebus calabarensis, assembly GCA_963573935.1. Lineage (NCBI taxonomy): Eukaryota > Metazoa > Chordata > Mammalia > Primates > Lorisidae > Arctocebus > Arctocebus calabarensis. The sequence goes on along the minus strand of CAUYON010150753.1, from coordinate 13,446 downwards.
CTCTGTGTTGGAATCTGAGCTGTGGAGGAATACTAGCAGTTAGGTCACCACGCCCCCCCACAACAATTCCACAACAATTAGAAAAGGAAAATCAAACCTTCCCACTACCACACACCCAGTATACCACTTTGGAAAGTCCTCGGGTGATTGGTCCAGTTGAAGAGGTCCCAATCAATTGTGCCAGCCAGTACCAACCTCAAATCAAAGAGTTGAAAAGTCTCTGGCAACTAGAAAGCAGGAGTCTGCTGGCAGCTTTAGTATAACTCCAGGGTTCTGTGAGCTCGGGTGTGCCCCCATAGCCAGTAAATTAGTCTGAGAAGGTTGATGCCTCCTTCCCCGGCTTGCCCCTCTGTCACACCCAGTCTCTGATAACTTTGCAGGGCTGTGATCCAGTGACCTTCAATGAGCAGATGCTCTAAAAGTCTGTCCCTGCCTAGGTCACAAGGGGCTCTGTGGCTCCTCAGCCAGTCCACCAGTTATGTTGGTGTTGGCTGGGGGGGGGGGAGGTGAGGCCTGACAACCTAGGTACTTGATAGGGGCTGGGGCGATTCACTCAGTTCCAGCCCTGTCCCTGATTGATGTTGCTGATAGAACAGAACAAGTTCACAGAATTTCTTTCCTGTGGAAGAGACACTGGGCTGCTAATAGTCCTGACTCAGTCTGTGAGCTTCAGCCCTCTGTCTCAGCTTTCATACCCTGAGGGCCAGGTATGGCTAAAATTTAGCAAAGCTTTCTCAGCATTGCTGCTCGGTGCCTCAGGGGACCGCCTCTCCACACTTTCCTCTCACCACTCCCAAGCTGGAAAAACAGCACAGATCAACAACAGCCTGTGCCCTGTTTACAGCCCTCTAGAAAATGTCCAAGAATCTGGACTCCGTAGGGGACAGATCTCCAGACCTTAGGGTGTGAGTGGAGGGGAGTACCAGGAGTTCCAACTTGCAGGTAGAGAATATATACAGTTTTATGCCTGGCAGGAGAGTGCCACGGCACCCTAGTAGGGGAAGGAAGTCCGGTTTTTAGAGGGTCTCTCCCGTGGGGTAGAGTGGGAGGACATCTGAACTCTGCTTGCTTGTTTGTATGGAGGTATGGTGTATATTGCAAGCTGCTCTCATGGGGGAGGGGGCTCCCGTCCACTTGGTGATGTGCTCTGTACCTTTTATTTGTATCCTTGGAGTTGCAGGTCACTCCAGCAGGGTTGATGTGCATTCTTTGACCTTCTCTTTTGGCTCAGTTTCAAACTGTTGGCTTTGTTGCTAAATTTCTGTCCTTTAACTCTCCTTTAGGATGGGAGTGTCTGCAGAAAGCTGGCTACAGACCGCCATCTTGGCTCCTCTCTCACCTCAAAATCTTATTCTTAAAGAATGAGAAAGAAACCTGGGATACTCAGAGCTAATTCTGCTCTGTCATGGGTTCCCAATGCCCTTTGTTCAATGTTCCATTCAGCCCTGCTGTGTGCCTTCAAGTTACATATCTGCCTCGCAAGCTGGAATACACACTCCCAGAGTAGAAGCACTCGGTTGATTTAAAGGCAGAGTTGACCCCAAAGTAAACACGCAGGTTTTAGTCTTGCTTCTCATTCACAAACTCAGGTTCCATCTATCTTTCTGGTCTTTTTAAATTAGTTTTTTGGTTTTATTTTGTTTTGTTTTGTTTTTGTCATTCTAGGGACCCTCATTCTCAGGGGAGCAGTGACTTACTTGGGAAGCTGATTTATGTGGCTTCGGGGAGGCAGGTCTTCTGGGTGGGTTCAAGTGGCACTTTCTGCTCACTCACACCGCATGTATCATTCCACCCCAGCTCACAGTGCTATAAAAATGTCTCTGCCTGCAAGATGAAACACATCTATCCTAAGGTACACCAGAGATTTTAAAATAAAAAGTAAATCTCCTTCTTGGGTGGGATCCACATTATAATGCAATTTGTGAGCTTGCCCACGTGAGCCCGTTTCAGGCACTTTTAGATCAGTGGAGCAGCTATTAAAGTGCCATCAAAGCATTTTTGACTCCATAGAATTAATCATGAAATCTGTTCCTGCCAGCTCACTTATCATATTCGAAATATTAATTTAGAGCAAAATTAAATCGGACACCCACCGACAGCAACATTTTGCCCTTCAGAACTCCCCTTCATATTGATTTATTAATGGCTGCCAGAATAGTGTACTAGACCAATTTATTACTTCTTTCTGGATGTTTCTTTGTGCTTACAAATAGTCTTTGGGAAGGAGAGGTGTTATCTGATAGTCTTTCAACAGGGCTATTTTTCAATTTGCATAATATTTGGGGGATTTATTGGGGCTTAAGGAAGTATCATTTTAGTCTCAGTGGCAATGGGTGATTTGCTTTAGGAAGTTTTAAAGCCAGGGTGGCCATTCACTATGATGTAAGCTGGGGATACTGTAAAAACTAAGTGCATCACTAAATCCACTCTTCACTGAGATGAGGTGCTGTAAAATGAAGAATGTGTGTACTCTCACGAACTATGTAAATATTCTTTTTACTTTTGTTATTAAAGTCTTAAATACTCGGGTGGCACCTGTGGCTCAAAGGAGTAGAGCGCCAGCCCCATATACCAGAGGTGGTGGGTTCAAACCCGCCAGGGCCAAAAACTGCATAAAAAAATTTTTAAATACCCACATCAGCATTTGAATACCATGAAAGTTCAAATGATCCACTGAGACTGCACATATTCCAGTCAGTAAAAGCAAATAGTTTGCTCATCCTGAGACAAAAGGTATTTTACTCCATGGACCTCACACAGGGATCACACTGAGTGGAGCCGCTGAAGGAGGCCCATGTTGTGTTGTAGTGTTACCAACGTGACTGTGAATAAGAGCCAACCCCCTTTGGGCTATTGGTACTGCGCCCAACATTTTAATTGAGTGCCTATTTCAGTACTGTTCTAAACACTAGGATACTGTGTGGAGGTCTCCAGCTCACACAGAACTTGTATTCTTATGGGGTCAGGGTAATAGTATCAGAAGACTCATGAAAAAGTGTATTAAAGAGACAATTCTACAAAGGCACAGGTGCTGGGGAGAATGTAACACAGGGTAGTGGCAGGGTTGGTCACTGCAGGGTGAGAAGAACTGTATTTTAGTTAAGCAGACAGTGGGAAGCAGCTGAAAGGAAGGGAGAAGAAACAGACAGAATAAAGTTTTTACTGGAGGAATGAATTTTTCTGTACAAGAAACAGAGAAAAAGTCAGTGATAGGAGGATGGTGAAAGAAGAGGAGCCAGGCAGCGCTCAGAGCTTCATGGGTGTCACATGCCTAAGTGATTGATATAATGTGGTTTATGCTTTAAAATATCACTCTGGCTACCCTGTGGCACGTTGGGTCTCTTATCCTGTTGAATAGACCTCACCATTACATTGTGAGGTTAAGGACTATCAGCATTACTGCTTCAGAGAGGTTGGGCAAATCAACCTAGGTGCAACTACCTAGTCACATTCCAGCTATACCAGATGCCAGACTAAGCCTCCATGATCACTGCTCTGTGTGAGACTCGTATGTCCTCACCTGAAGCACAAACATGATACCACTATTTTAAGTTAGATACAAGGCGATCAGTATCCTATAGTCACAGATGAATAGATTCCTTTTCATAAAGGCTTCACTTTATGCCCTACTGGATCCTGCAGATAAAGCCAAATTTTAGAGGTGAATCTTCCCATTCATTGCCTTTGTGGTAGTTACTTAGAACTTGTCCTCCCAGTTGTCTCCTTCCTGGCTGATACATCCATTTTCCAGTTCCTTGACATATGATCACATTGTTCTCTTCTGAACACAGTCAAGATGCAACAGTACTCAGCTACTCGGGAGGCTGAAGCAAGAGAATTGCCTAAGCCCAGGAGTTGGAGGTTGCTGTGAGCTGTCTGACGCCATGGCACTCTACTGAGGGCGACAAAGTGAGACTCTTTGTCCTGTCCTGAATAGGACCTGTCCTCTTCAGTCTCTATAAATCCGGTTTGTGTTTTCATTATTACACATTCAGGATAATTTTAGCTATCTGGAGAATTCTCATTATATACAAACAAAAATAGTTCGACACATAAGGTATTCCAGCATCCCAACCTTTTTGGCATGAGGGACTGGCTTCCTGGAAGACAGTTCTTCCATGGACTGGGGGAAGGGGGTTGGTTGTTTTGAGATGATTCAAGAACATTACATCTCCACCTAAGATCATGAAGCATGATTCATCACCAAGCAAGACTCCTCGCATGTACGGTACACAGTAGGGTCCATGCTCCTATAAGAATCTAATGCTGCCACTTATCTGACAGGAAGAAGGGCTCAGGTTGTGATGTGAGTGATGGGGAGCAGCTGTAAACTCACCTTCTGCTGTGCAGCCCAGGTCCGAAAAGGCTGGTCCTGGTCCGCAGCCCAAGGGTTGGGGAACAAAGTGCTATTCTATCGAAGTTATTTCTCTTTTTATTTTTACTTTTCTTCTGTATTTATCAAGACTGAATATTACCTTTGAAATTGTATCAGAGAAAGACTATATGAAGCATGAAAAATAAAAATTGCCCAAAATTAATTGGTAAATGCAACAATTGTTAGCAAAATTAATCTTGCCTTTAAATTGAGACATTTTGTATGTTATTTTAAAAATTCTTGAGAATAGGTTTTGGGTGTTCTGACCACAAAAAGTGATAAGTATGTGAGGTAATTCATATTTTAATTAGAACAAATGAACCATTCCACAATGACATATTTCAAAATATGTTGTATAATTTTTCAATTTAAGAATAAAACAAATCAAGACAGTTAACATATAATATTATTATGGTTAAGGACCATATTAATTTTCTTTACCCATACTTCTATCTCCATATATCTGTATCAATTGTGAACTAAAATAAAATCTTAAGCCCCCTTGCCCCCCACACACAGCAAACCAAGTGGACTCCCTTTTAGCCAAAGGGGCCATTCCCCACAAAAACCTAAAGCCAAGTTTTCAGGCATGAGGTGGAGCGAGGTTAGACACACCTAGTTATGCCCTGTCCCTTTTGGAATTTTTCATTGTAACAGTAAAATACAAAATTATTAACAAGCCCAAGCTCATGTAAGGCAAAGATTAAAGCACATCTGTAGGTCATCCATTCATTTAAGTGAGATCATTGAGTCTCAGTGTGTGTACAGAATATGTCCAATAACTTTTCTCTGATTAGCTGACTTCCTTATCTTAACTTAAAACATTCCAAGCCTTTAAACAAAGCTTCATTTCTTTAACCATTATTATCCACCTATAATCTGAAATCACCACTTTGACATGTCCTACCTTCCCAGGCCAAACCAATGTATGCCTTTCATGTATTTATTTGTGACTTCACAAATCTAGCTTTCAGGAACATTTCAGTCCTCCTGAAATGTATAAAACCAAATTGCAACTCAACCACAGTAAAACCACTTGCCTAAAATTTTTTGAGCATGGCTCTCCAGGCCATGATCACACATATTTGGCTTTGAATAAACCTTTTAAAATTATTTTTACAGGGTTTGGGTTCTTTTCTGATGATACTATGTATATATATACATTTACTCATAAAGATAAAACAATAGAAAAAAATGTCAATGGTAGACATCTCAGTTAAACTGTAAGTGCAACCAAAATTTAAGCAATAACTGTTGCCAGAAACAATCAGCTCTCATGTTTAGGCACTGCAATATGTGTAACCAGGAACTATTTGCCTAAAACCAAAGTAATATTTCAGCATTGTTTTCTGCTTTTACATATGAGTGAGAGAAACATCAAAAATCAGGAAAAAACAACAATTAAATTTAAATACTTCAATAGCCTCAATCCTTTCTACAAATTAGAGCAACACAATCTCTGAAATGAACAAGAAGATAAAGAGGTTAAAAGAGAGAAGGAAATCATAGGTCTCAGTTAAGAAATTACCTAAACTATGGCAAAAATAAAGACCTTGCAATGTGAAATGCTGTGATATTTGACATGACACATAAGACATTTTTAACCTTACTGTGCCTTGTTCTCCACATTAAAGACTTCCTGAATCAGTCCCTATCTACTGTATTTCACTGATGTATAAATAACATTTTAAAAACCTGCACAATTTTATATAACAAATTCTTGCTCTTGACTCTTTTAGGCCTCCTTATCTCTCTGCTTCCTATTGGCCATCTAATATCTAGGATAAGAAGTACAATATTAATAATGAAGATAAATGATAAGTAAATGTAATATATTTAAAAAAATCAAAATTAATCTGATAACCATGGTGATGAAATTATCAAAAATTTAAAGTAAAGATAGGATCAGTGTTACTGATTTTTCATTTTGCCTCAGACTCTAGTAGGGCACTAGAATTTTGGGGGGGAGTCATTTATTTTAAATGTTAAAAATATTATATTTAAATGCCATTTATTATTTGAGTTTGGGTTATCTACTAAATGTTGTGCCCCAGGCAGATTCTCTATCCACTTCACTAACTTCATCCTAACCCCTGACCTGTTTACCAAGCAATTCCCTAGAGACTCTGTACACATCAGTCTGTATTATAAATACTTGGAGCTTACAAATCAAGACTCACAGAGCATTAGCTTCTCTCCCAAGACAGCTGGATATCACAAAAAAGAGAACAAAAAATCTTTTCCTTAAGAAGAAATCTCTTACCAATTTAACTTTTCTCCATCTTGCTATAACATTAGTGTGTATGTGTGTATGTGCTCATGTGTGTATGTGTACATGTGTGATAAAAGCATAAGTTACATTATAAGAGTCAAAAAGAGCTCCTTCATGATCCTTTGTCCAATATGAAGTTGATAATTTTCTCTCTTCTCTTTCACTTTTTAATGCCAGCTAAATTTCTGTCTAAGGTAACAGAAGTGGCTTTATCTCTTTCAAGTTACTTTCTTACTTTTAATGGTGACCTTTGCTCTGAATCCTTCACTCTTTCATATAGCAAATGGTTAGGGGTTTTTTCTTGTTCTCTGTGGGAATAGAAATGCAAGGAGCAAGACTGTGGGAGAGTCCTGAGGATCATGTATGGTACAAGGGAGAAAAGACTGGCCCTAGTATTGGTCTCATAACACTAGTGGCTAACATTGAAACCAGAAGACTCCCTTTCCTGTACCCCAAAGTGCTCCTGCGGGGTGACACCAGAACTCTGCTTCTTACTTACCCAAAATAGACATTAACTGCAGGCCACCTGAGTAAGAGTTGGGGGCACTTGGGGAGATATTTAGGTCATGAAGATTCCACGAATGGGGCTAATTCCCTTATAAAAGCATCTTAAGGAAGCCTGATAATTCCTTCTGCCATGGGAAGATGTAACACAAAGGCACCATCTTTGAAGCAGAGAGAAAACCGACACTGGGCCCCGAATCCACTGGCAGCTTGATTCTGGACTCTCCAGAGCCTGGAACTGTGAATGATAAATTTCTGTTTTTATAAATGGCCTAATCTAAGGTATTTTGCTGTCATAGCCCAAACAGACTAATACTTTGCCTGGCAATGCTCTTCAATTGTTTACGACTCTTCAATAGTCATCACATGTACTCTAAATATATACAACTATCGTGTACCGATAGTTATTTCAAAAATGAAAATCTCCCTCTCTCAGAAAGTATATTAGTTTTATTACTGGCAACAAACTACTTAAAACAAAACAAATTTTTAAAACCATATGTGTGTGTACATATATATATATCTTTTTTGTATTTTTACTCCATCTTCCTTTTCATTAAAAGCCAGTAGTATCACACCTTCTTGACACTCTCTCCTCTCTCTGTCTCTCTTCTACTTTCACATTCCTTCTTCTCTCTGACTTTGTGCCTGTCCTTTATATGGAGTTTTATGATTGTGTAGGTCCTACCAGGACAATCCATAATAGTCTCTTTGTCTCAGAATGCTTAGTTTAATCACATATACAAAGTTTCTTTTGCCACATAAGGTAACCTATTCATGGGCTTCAGGACTGGAGGTGGAAATGGAATTATATCTTTTGCAGAAGTCTTCTCTGACATTCTACTACAGGGTAAAACTCTGCCATGATCTGACCACCACAAGACCTTAACTGTGCTTGTACCCCACCCCTTAAAGCCAGGTACATGTGGTAACACAGGGTAGTTATCTATACAAGATGTTAAAACAATACTGTAAATGTAATATGTTGAAGAAAATTATATTTGTCAGAAAACCTTCAAGGAAGGAAGTGTGTTTGTTAGAGGGAAGACTTCAGTAAGCTGCTTAGGAAGGATGGAGGAAGATGAGGCTCTCAAGAGAAATATCCTGGTAACAAAATGACCATGACACTGCTTTCTAGAGAAGAATCCTGTATTAAACAACAGAACTGAGGCTGCCACTACATCCTTCTTTGCTTTTCTATCCACAGGCTCAGCCTCCTCCCTATATGACTATAAACAGTGACTGTATGTTTAAACGATATTAGTTGAGAGAGAAACTAACCTCTCAGACAACACAGAGGATTGATGAATCCCAATTAGGCATCTATCTATATTTTAGTGTATATTGCTTTTCTATAAATTTCCTCATCTGCCTAACAGGGATAAGAGCATTTCTCTGTATGTTGTTGGAAAGATTAAGTAAGTGAAATGTTTAGAGCAGTACTAGATACATAGCAAATCTCAATAAACTTTAACCATTTTGTGGACATTATTGTGCTTATGAGATGGTCATCTGGTTTGATAGGCTGTAAATTCTTCAAATTCTAGTATTAATCATTTTGGCAGTGGCTGGAAATTGGAGACTATTCAATAAAATAGCTAGTAGCCACATTTAATCATTTACATTTAAATAAATTTAAATTACATTAAAAAATTAGGAACAATTTCCTCTATTACACTAGCCACTGTGGATAAGTAGCCACAGACGGCTAATCATCACCTTATTGTACAGCACAACCCAGAAGATTTCCATTATCACAGAAAATTCTACACATTTAATAAATACTCCAGTGTCAAGGACTATTGTAAGGTTTTTAGAGGTGTGGGGAATGTTTAATGTGAGAATCACAGATGGGTGACAGTCATAGCTCATTCATGGTAAACCTTAAAACCATTCACATCTGAAAACAAATAAATTTGGCATTTTTAACTCTAAGATGAATACATACTATGAGGTTTGAAGTTTCTGATACTGTGATAAAAATAACTTCTTTTGGCTTTTGCCCTCCATCACCCACTAACCAATCCCAAACTATTATTATCCTTGTGGTAATGACAACCATTTTCTCATAATTTTTAAAACTTTAGCCTAAATCAAATCAGGCAAGGAAACAGGACACTTATAATTTCAGTCATGTTCATATTAATCACAGAAAAACAAAATGCTCCATTTTTCAGACTTACACCATATTGCCTTATTTATTTTAACATTTTTTTTCTTTATTCTATTCCTAATCACAGTGCAAAATTAAGCTAAAGCAAGAATGGCAAGTATGTCACCACTCCAACACTCCATACACAGCAGACATTGCTAATCAATCCATTGTATTCCATTGGTTGGGAAATGGCATTAGAATTCTTCTCAACCCAAGGCTTGGGTAGTACTTCCCCAAAACTGATATTTGTGTTTGAGTCCAGATCTACTTCTTATGTCTGGGCCAAAGGATGTTAAGTGGAAGAATCTAAGAAACAGAAGAAAATTGGTTTTCCCTTTTAAACAATGCTACTTTCTTTAACAGACACTCAGGTTTCATTTCTTTTCCTTTTTAAGTAAAAGAGAAATGCTCTTTAACCAAGAACTCAGTGGAGCAACAGTGCCACCCAATGGCTGGTTAGGTTAGTTTTGCATTTAAGTAACAGAAACTTCCACTCATAACTATGGGAACTGGAATTGGCAGCTATTCAACCTGCTATTCCTATTTTTTTTTAATGATAGATACATAAAAGGTAGGGGACATCATGAGAAATGGGACTGTCTGAAGACAAAGTCCTCAGTATGTTTCTGGTATCAAGCAGCTCAACAAAAGGAAAGATTCCATGTGAATTTACAAATGAACAAGATGGATTTTCACTTCTCCTTTATAAAGAGGTAGAAGAGACAACAGTTCCCCACCTTCCCCTACTCCCCCCAGGGTAAGCATGGTTCCTTTTTTCCTATTTTTCTAATAAATCGCTGTGCTAAACATAGCCTACTAGAAACATTAGGTGTATGTATTGCAGCATTTTATATGCAAAAAGGAGTGTAAAGTCTTGGACAAGTGTTATAAATGGAACTATTATTTAGTTTAAAGGGAAGTGGAATTTACATTTCCCAAATCTGAGACCACTCAAGCTTTGAGATTCAAGTAAGCAAAATAAATCTGAGCTTTTTGCAGTGTGAAATCAAAGCTCTAACTCTATTAATAGAAGAGGTGAGCAATAGATTTCCCTGGCTTGATGGTGGTGGGTTTATATTACCCAATCTTTGTGATCTGCATATCTCACCAACCATTTTTTCCAATGTAAGGTGACAGGGAGTCCCTAGGCACTGAGGTTGCATGTTGTTAAGTGCTGGAGGTTTTGTCCCTTGGAGGGACTTATCTGAAGATCTGGAGAGCTCCCCCACAGGATTTAGGCCCAAGGAAAGGAAAAAGTCCACTCTTCTTTTTAACTTCCAATCAATCAGAATGCTCACAGAATCTTTCTTTTTTAAAACTCTTTGATGTCCTTTAAAAAATTTGAACAGTCAAACAGAATGAGCCAGGGCTGGGTTTATCAGATCTTTTTTTAATGTATAATGAAGTGGCACATGAAAATTTATTATTGTTTACTAGGGATTTCTATGACTGATGACTTAAAAAAAATCCTATTTTGGCACCTATCTGAGGTGAAAGGGCTTTTGCCCAGGACTTTTAAATTCAATTTGTGTCCTCTTATTTCATTTAATTTTTATTTTGGTGACTTATACTGTGTATTGCTGATAAACACGATTAATCAGTAAAAGACTCTAGCTTCAGAAAAGAAATGTGTAAGCTGAACAGAGGCACACAGCAAATATTTTGTGCAAAAACTAAAAATATAGCACTAGTGAATGTGAAAAGAATATTCAACTAAGTTCAGGTCTCTTCATTGAATCAGTAAGTAGGAAGTGCAATTATAAGAAGTTCTATGGGTTGTTTGAGTATTTTTGAAATAATTGTTATTTGGTGTTAGAGTGATAAAATTGTATCAACAGCTATTTAATCTGCTAGTCACTGTTTTGTATCAATAGTTTAAAGAGAGGCAGGATAATGTGGAGTCTAAGTCTGCAAAATTTTAGATTACCTGACTTGTACCTGAATCCCAGTACAGCCAGAAATTAGGTGAGTTTGAGTGAATTACTTTGAGTACTTAGAAACTATGAACTTCAATTCTCAGTGTCTGTTAATTGGAAACACCAGTAACACAAACCCATAATGAACATTGCTTATGGAGAGAGAAGTCAAAATATTTGGAGAATGTGAGGTCCATCAATGGAACTGGAGTGGCAGAAGAAGCAAGTAGCAAGGAAGATTTCCAATCCAACACTATTAATAACTTTGCAATACTGGCAACAGCTTTAGGCTTAGTGTATGCGGCTACAAACTGATAGATTCATATGGCCAGGGGTGGTCTTGCAGATATGTCTTGTCTGGTGACACAGTCTTTTGTTTTTAGAATGTGACTACTCCAAAGAGCGGCATACACTTGCTATTTGCCACTGAGGGTCTCAACATTTTCTGCAGTCTTAAACTCATCTGGATTCTCTCTTTTCTCTCTCTGGTCTTTCCTGGCATTGGGATTTTTGACCTATGGTTGGCAAATAAAAGAAAATAATCATTTGAAATTACTCCCAAGATTTCAAATGATCAATTATGTGGCAGAATTCATTCTATGGCCCCTAAATTGATTGGAAGAGAGGTTTTATCCTAAATGTCAGCTTTTTTGATTGTAAAGAAGTTCCCCAAATGTTGTGTTATGGAGGGTTTTTGAGCCCACTGCCGAGCTCAGTGTTACAGAGGGTGAAAAGGGATGACACTGCTCTGTCCTATGCTCTAATTCACTAGTCCTCATAATACAATCCAGGGAACATAAATAACATATTGTTTGATCTTTTCCTGTGCTATTCAATATGGCAGCCAACAGCCACATGTAACAATTGAGTACTGGAAGTGTGATTAGTCTATGGGGAAATATTCTGCAAGTATAAAATATATGCCAGCCTTTAAAGACTTTATACAAAAAATGTAAACTATCCCATTAATAATTTTTAATATTTATATAATAAAAATAAAGTATTTTAATGTACTGAGTTAAATAAAATCTATTATGATAATTTACCTTCTTTTTAACTTCTTAATGTGGCTGTTAGAAATACATGTGTCTCAATTATATTTCTACTGGATAACATTTATGTATGTATTTATGATATAGTAATAATAAAAGCAGTTTCTGAATTTTTATATTATTTTGCATAATTTGTAATGAACTACAACACTCCACAAAATTATTATTTTGGCCAAAAAACATCAAAGGAAATGTATTTCCTATTAGTTTTTTTAAGGCATGGGCTCACTCTGGGTCCGTGGCTAGAGTGGTGCAGTGGTGTCATCATTGCTCCCTACAACCTCAAACTCCTGGCCTACAAGCATACATCATCACACCTGTCTAATTTTTCCATTTTTTTTTTTTTTCGAGACAGAGCCTCAAGCTGTCACCCTGGATAGAGTGCTGTGGCATCATAGCTCACAGCAACCTCTAATTTCTGGGCCCAAGCAAGTCTCCTGCCTCTGCCTCCCAAGTAACTGGGACTATAGGCACCCGCCACAATGCCTGGCCATTTTTTGGTTGCAGCCATCATTGTTTGGTGGGCCCGGGCTGGATTCAAACCCGCCAGCTCAGGTGTACGTGGCTGATGCCTTAGCCCGTTGAGCCACAGGCGCCAGGTCAATTTTTCCATTTTTTGTAGAGACAGCATCTCGCTCAGGCTGGTCATCCTGGCCATACCTGGCTGCCTATTAACTCTTGACAGGATAAATTTTTCAGAAGATATTTTCTTGACTTTTGCTCTCAATTAAATTCTCAAAGTGCTCCTTCTACTACACATGCACAAACAACAATTGGGAATCACTACTCTTGAAAGGCATAAGCAAACTACAGACAATGGTAAAAATCTACCAGCTGCCTATGTATGTGTACGAATTGTCTATGGCTGACTTGAGTAATTATGAGAAGAGACCCCAAGGGGTCTTGAAAGTCCAAATTATTTACTATCTAGCCCTTTATAGAAAAAAATTGCTGATTCCTGTTCTTAAACAATAATTCCAAATGGGTTTCCCTGAATTAATCCTCATAACAGACATTTAGGTTAGTTAACAGATTCCTCCCCGCCCGGCGGGGGGGGGGGGGGGGGGGGGGGGGGGGGGGGGGGGGGGGGGGGGGGGGGGGGGGGGGGGGGGGTGGCGTGTGGGGGAGGGGTTATGCTACAGCAGTCCTGACCCCCTGAGCCAGTTACTCCC
>CAUYON010150751.1:0-14593 GCA_963573935.1 Arctocebus calabarensis | reverse complement strand
TCCCAGCTACTAGGGAGGCTGAGGCAAGAGAATCGCTTAAGCCCAAGAGCTGGAGGTTGCTGTGAGCAGTGTGACACCACGGCACTCTACCCAGGGCGATAAAGTGAGACTCTGTCTCTACAAAAAAAAAAAAAAAAAGAGGCTTGGCGCCTGTGGCTCAAGCAGCTAAGGCACCAGCCACGTACACCTGAGCTAGCGGGTTCGAATCCAGCCTGGGCCTGCCCAACGACAGCTGCAACCAAAAAAAAAAAAAATGGCCAGGGGTTGTGGTGGGCGCCTGTAGTCCCAGCTACTTGGGAGGCGGAGGCAGGAGACTTGCTTGAGCCCAGGAATTGGAGGTTGCTGTGAGCTGTGATTCCATTGCACTCTATCCAGGGTGACAGCTTGAGGCTCATCAGTTCCAGCTTATCGACCTCCGCCTCCATGTTGAATAGTTGACATTCCTCAGACCGTGGCGGCGCTTAAGCCGCGAGCCCTACTAGCACTCTGAACTTCTCAATTCTTTCAGGGAAGACTATTATTAGAAACAAATGCAATAGATAACCTCACTGGTTGTTACTGTGTTTAAAAAATAAGACCAGTTATCTCCAGGCACTATCTGGCATTCAGAGCCCCAAGAAGAAAGTGGGTCTTACCTGTTGCCTTCTGGATCTGTCTAGACAAGTATTATGCTGGGACTCTGAGGTGCTGAAGAATTTGCAGTTACAGGTCCACAGAAACTTCCCTTCTTATCCCATACTTAATTTTCTATAGAATGTTATTTATGTTTAACTTTCATTATTATGAAGTATTTCTTTTTTTTTCCTTCCTTTGAGACAGAGTCTCTCTATGTTGCCCTTGGTAGAGTGCAGTGGCATCACAGCTCACAGCAACCTCCAACTGTTGGGCTTAAGCAATTCTCTTGCCTCAGCTTCCTAGTAGCTGGGACTACAGGTGCCCGCCACAACATCTGGCTATTTTTTTGTTGCAGTTGTCATTGTTGTTTAGCTTCCTGGACTGGGTTTGAACCCACCAGCCTGGGTGTATGTAGCTGACACTGTAACCACTATGCTCCAGGCACCAAGCCAAATATTTTTTCTCATCATGCAGTCAGCTGAATAAACACCTTTTAGTAGCTAGATGGTTTTCTCTTACCCAAGTATTTATATTCATCAGGTTGCTTGAACTAATTCTTATAGAGAAATATTCTATAGAGAAATATATTTTAAGCAAAATCATCTTTACAATTTTTTTTTTTAAGACAGATTATCATCCCATCATCTTTGGTAGAGTGTAATGGTGTTATAGCTCACTGTAACCTCAAACTCTTGAGCTCAAGTGATCGTCCTGCCCAGCCTCCCAAGAAGCTGGGACTCCAGGCATGGGCCCTGATGGCCGGCTAATTTTTCTGTTTTTAGTAGAGACATGGTCTCATTCTTTCTTAGGCTGGTCTTGAACTCCTGAGCTCAAGCAATCCTCAAGCCTTAGCCTTCCAGAGTGCTGGGATTACAGGCATCATCCACCATTTCCAGCCATCTTTACTGTTTTGTTTCCTTTGCTTCCTTGTTTCTTAACTTCCTGCATTTTCTACTCTCAGTTCAAAAGAACAACTAGGGAAAGGGATACCCTAAACCAGGCATCCTCAAACTTTTTAAACAAGGGGCCAATTCACTGTCCCTCAGACCATTGGAGGGCCAGACTATAGTTTAAAAAAAACAACTATGAACAAATTCCTGTGCACACTGCACATATCTTATTTTGAAGTAAAAAAACAAAACGGGAACTAATACAATTCATACCACCACATGTGGCCCACAGGCTGTAGTTTGAGGACCCCTGCAGTAGTCTCCCTTTTCTCTTGATTAAGCCTTATACCATATCACATCTCAAAGCTGGAGGAAGCATTCATTTAGTTGGCCGTGCTATTAAC
The DNA here is from genome assembly GCA_963573935.1 of Arctocebus calabarensis. Classification (NCBI taxonomy): domain Eukaryota; kingdom Metazoa; phylum Chordata; class Mammalia; order Primates; family Lorisidae; genus Arctocebus; species Arctocebus calabarensis. The sequence goes on along the minus strand of CAUYON010150751.1, from coordinate 12,684 downwards.
TATTCAGTAGGTCAGTGCTACTCCAAAGTGTGAGGTCCAAGGTCCAGTGCTTGACTTGGTAATAGACCATTACCAATCTGTGACAAGTACAGAATATGACAATAAGTGCTTATAAACTTTTCTTGCAATTTTATATTGCCATAACATTTAAGTACATTATCTTTTTACAAAAATGTTGGTCCATTGCAGATTGGAAAAAGTCTTTTGTCATATTTAGTTTAATAGACACTTGGCTAGATGACTTCATCAACTTCTAACACATCCATTTATAGTTGGGGGTATAGGGAAAGTTAAATGACCAGTCGTCTCACTGATCTATAATAGCTATAGTTAATTAGGTGCTCAGCTGTAGCAAAGCACAGATGAATTTGTTTCCCTGATATAAAATCCAGGGTTATCCTAAGTCAGCAGTTCTCAACCTGTGGGTCACGACCCACAGGAACTGTATTAAAGGGTTGCGTCATTAGGAAGGTTGAGAACCACTGTCCTAAGCATTGGTAATGATCATGATGATTAAGTGAATCACAGCTGTTCATGTGGCTTCTGAACAACTTTTTGTTTCTTATTTGGAGTTGAAGTACCATCTGTTAAAGTTGCATAGACTGGCAATCTTAAAAGTTGTTAACATTTTCCCTAGGAAGTTGTTGAATCATTTGAAAAACTTAAAAGTTGTGTTTCTCTCATATGATGGTAATTTATATTCATTATTGAATATAATGGTTATTAAATATGCTCAAAGTTTACTCTAACATAAAAGCATGAAAAAGAAAGAAAGATCATGGCTCAGCACTTCTAGCTCAGAGACTAGGGCGCCAACCACATACACCACAGCTGGCTGGTTCAAACCCAGCACGGCCCTCCAAACAACAATGACAACTACAACAACAACAAAAAATAGCTGGGCATTGTGGCGGGTGCCTGTAGTCCCAGCTACTTTGGAGGCTGAGGCAAGAGAATCGCTTAAGCCCAAGAGTTTGAGGTTGCTGTGAGCTGTGACGCACAGCACTCTGAGGGAGACAAAGTGAGAGACTGTCTCAAAAAAAAAAAAAAAAGAAAGATCCACTGCCAATATTTACTAATTATAGAAATTTGAAATCTGTGACATTTTACTTATGGATATTTCAAGTGTTGCTTCCTTTAAAAGATAGTTGATGACATTAACATGATGGAACCATAAGTTTTCATTAGCTCTGCAAATGTTAATTTCAACCTTGGCATTATAATCTGAAATACTTTTTTTTTTTAATTAAATCATAGCTATGTACATTAATGCAATAATGGGGTACAATGTGTTGGTTTTATATACAATTTGAAATATTTTAATTAAACTGGTTAACATAGCCTTCACCACATTTTTTTAGTTATTGTGTTAAGGCGTTTATATTCTACACTTAGTAAATTTAACATGTACCTTTGTAGATGTAATCTAAAATACTTTTATTTGGATAAGAAAATTGCTCTAATTGTTTTTTGAGAAGCTATTTTTTTTTTTTATAAGACTCATTTTGTCACCCTCGGTAGAGGGCAGTGGCATCATAGCTCACAGCAACCTCAAACTCTTGGGCTCAAGCAATTCTCTTGCCTCAGCCTCTCAAGTAGCTGGGACTATAGGCAGCCATCACAAGAAATGGCTATTTTTAGAGATAGAGTCTCATTCTTGCTCAGGCTGGTCTCTAACCTGTAAGCTCAGGCAATCCACCTGCCTCAGCCTCCCAGAGGGCTGGGATTACTGGTGTTAGCCACTGTGCCCAGCCTGAGAAGCTACTTTTTAAAGAAGTTGCAGCTCTTACTCTGAGGGCAAAGTTTAAAAGTTTTTCTTGACCCAGCTAAAATTTGAAATTAATAATGAATTTGTTATGAATCTTCTCCTTTCTTTGTGTTTGTTAATGCAGATAAGGGTAATCCACAGACTTGAAACATGAGTTCAGATGCTAGCCAAGATGTGATTACCACTCCTCCTCCTCCCAGCATGCCTCACAAGGAAAGATATTTTGACCGCATCAATGAAAATGACCCAGAATACATTAGAGAGAGGAATATGTCTCCTGATCTACGACAAGACTTCAATATGATGGAGCAGAGGAAGCGAGTTACTCAGATCCTCCAAAGTCCTGTGAGTTGAAATAATTAAAAGGCGGTAATTTTTCTTTCTCTTTGGAAACCTTGATATATTGAAGTTGGTGTCTTAAACTACCTTCAATGACCTTAAGCAAGGGTGGAGGAGTGACCATTTACTTCCAGTCTTTCAAAGGAGAAGTGGACACCTAATTCATATGTTTGATTTGCAGACCTTTAATAACAAACTATTATTGTTTGGTTTAAATTTTCTTTGTGTGATATCTGAGTGTAATGCTTCATTAAAGGAGCACAAAAGATTTTACTAAATTCAAGGACACCCGTTTCAGATGGAGAATCTGTTCAGAAAAGACATGACTAAGTCATAGGAAATAAGAAATAGGTATATCCTATATACATATATTCCTTCCTTGAGTACCATGACACTCAGGGCAGCATAGGAAGATCTTAGGTTTTTGAGGAAGTCCATGATTTGGCAGCCTAATGTTACATACACCTAATACAGGCACACATATGGGAAACATTACGTTAACTTAAAAGGAGATTATAAATTTAGCTCAAGTTGAAAATTCTGTCTGCACAGCAGTATTTAGACTTTGTGAATCATATTGAAGTGTTTTGTTCATTCTCTTACAAACCCTTAGAATCGCCCAAGTCCCACATGATAGAAATGGGAGAACAGCTTGATTTAAGGTACAGAATCAATTAATAATAACTTTATGTATAATGAAGATTATGCACCCCTTAAGGCAGAATGTTCAGCACATAGATACGTGTTGTCCAGATTAAGGATATATTGGGTTTCCAGCTTGAGTACCAAATTAAGTACCAATGCATACAGGTGCCTAAAGTGGCCCTGGTAAATCATTTTTGTCATGCCCTTATGAATTCAGTCACAGAAGTTGAGTCCATAGCTGAAGGTAAATTCCACTCTAATTCTCCCGTATCAGTGCCCTTTGTGAAGCATTGAAGTATGAGCTATAAAAGCAATGCAAGCAGTGAGGGATGTTAGAAGTGTATTCCTTAGTTTAAAGAAATCCCCTCTAAAGGGAAAGGAAGTTAACCAGAAAAATCATGATGAGAGAGTAAATGTTCAATGCCTTATTTTATGCAGTTTTTTTGTTTGTTTGTTTGGGTTTTTTTTGAGACAGAGTCTCAGTTGCTCTGGTGAGATTCAGTATTATGGTATCATAGCTCATAGCAACCTCAAACTCTAGGGCTCAAGCAATTCTCTTGCCTCAGCCTCCCGCGAATCTGGGACTACAGGCGCCTGTCACAACGCCTAGCTATTTATTTTAGAGACAAGGTCTCACTTGCCTAGCTATTTATTTTAGAGATGGGGTCTCACTCTTGCTCAGGCTGGTCTGGAACTCCTGAGCTCAGGCAGTCCACTTGCCTCAGCCTCCCAGACTGCTAGGATTACAGGTGTGAGCCATTGCACCAGCCTAGTTTTTGTGTTTTTAAATACTTGAAGAGCACATCATGTGGATCAAAATAGATTTATTTCCTCTGCTAAAGAAACTACACTTTCAAGAATTAACTTATTAACCAAATGAATATAGTGACAGGTAAAATATAGTAATGGAAAGAATGAAATGAAACTTAGATTTGGTTCATGGTTATTGAATTTTGAGGTTTCTTTGGGTAGTGCTCCAAAGAGAGGAGCATTTGATTCTAAGTGTAAAATTTAAATGAAAGAAATACTAAACTACTCTTTCATACGAGGATTTTTTGTTTTGTTTTATAGTTTACCCATTAAAATAAAGACAACGTAACTTTGAGTAGATTATTTAATGTTTTTATATGAATGCATTTCCATTTGTAAATTGGTTTAAAAATATCCATTTTACTTATGCCTTGGGAAACTTAAATATTGGAAAGGACAAACATATAGATTGTCATTTCCCTATTCACTTAAGAAGAATAATAATTTTCTGTCCAGATAGTAATGAAAGAAATTGAGGCTTAAAAGAATTGTGGACTGATAATTTTTTCTTTCCTAATGAATTTAAAATTTTTCTTTATGAAAGACTTGGAAAAGTGTATAAATTTTGTCTTCCTGCTATATGTTAGGACTGGTTTTCAAATTTTTTTTAACATAACAAATTTTTAACAAAGGAAATTATACATAGTGGTTTATATTAGTTACTGCTATTAAATAACAAATTACTGCAAAACTTAGCTGCTTAAAATAGCAAGCATTTGTTATCTCACCATTTCTATGGGTTAGGAATTCAGAAGCAGCTTAGCTAAATGGTTCTGGCTCAGAGTTACAGTTAAAACATCAGCTGGGGTTGCTGTCATCTGAAGGCTTGACAGGGGCTGGAGGATCTGCTCTTAAGGTGGATCACTCAACATGATATTTGGCAGAAAGCCACATTTCCTTAACACAGGGACCTTTCTCTAAGGCTGCTGGAGTGTTCTCCCCCAGAACAAATATACAAAGAAAAGCAGCCTGCAGTGCTGCTTATGACCTAATCTCTCAAACATAACACACATCCTCACTCTACCATATTTATTAGTTAGAAGTGAGGCATGCAGTTCAGCCTGAACTCCAGGGGAGAGAAATTAAGCTCCCCTTGAGCTTAATTAAGCTAGAGAGGGGAGAATTGTTCATTCTCTGGTCACAGTTTAATATATATATAAATTTATATATATATTTATATATATATATTTTAGAGGCAGGGTCTCATTTTGTTGCCCAAGCTGTTATGCAGTAGCTTAATTTACAAGTGTGATTGTTAGCACACTACACCCTCAAACTCATGCAATCAAGCAGTCCTCGTGCCTCAGCCTCCCAGGTAGCTAGGACTATCTCACACAGCTGGTTTTATTTTAAAAGCACTACAGTCTGCCTTTAGCCACAGTTTATTTTTCTTGCTCCCACACACACTCTCCCTAACATTTCCTAAAAGTCTAAGACTTGCCATTACACTACTGAATTTAGAGTCTCATTATCTAGATTTGGTCTAGGTGCAGGTGACCGTCATTAGCTTGTAGTTACTTAAGTACAACTTCTCAAATAAGTTCCTTTTAGTCTATTGACCTATGAACTAAAGAGACAAGTTATTTGCCCACACACATTCAGTGGCAGGATGGGTATGAGATCACTGCTATAGACATTTCTGTTCAAAAACGAGAAAAGTAGGTGATACAAAACAGTGAGTGGTCCAGAGCAGTTGTTAAATCTATTTGGGTAAATGTTTGGAAGTTCCTTGGCAAGGACTAAGTCATACTGCTTTACCAGGAGTGACTCAGTGATTCTTCATGGCTCCACCGTTTGAATCATCCTTTATTTTCCTAGGAAGGTAGGAAAACCTGTGTTTGCAACTTGTTTTTCTCAGCCTGCTTTCTTCTTATAGAGAGGTTTGGGGGATCTAAAGGCCTGTTTTTCTCTTGTACTCTTTGTTCTTCCAAGCTTTGCAGTATATCTCGCAATACAATTCTCTTAAAAATATCGTGGGTCTCCTGTGAATATTGATGTTCACTGTATTAGACAAAAATCTATAACCAATTAAGATTAGAATCAAATATATTGATTTGAAAGTGTAGTTCAATTTTTCAGTTTATTTAGGAAGAAAGGAAATCAAGAGATAAATAAAAACAAAGTATGATACTTTTTTATTAAGTACTTATTTTGTGCCAGGCATCTATTAAGTGTGTATGATATTCTTTAATTCGCAAAGCAACTCAGTCAAAGAAGTATTAATATCCCTAGTTTACAAGTGAATAAGCTGAAACTCAGAGACGTCAAATAACTCACTGAAGGTTTTATAGCTTAGGTGAATGGTGGGGTCAGAATTTAAACTCCACATTTCACATCCTTAACTACCAGTCTGTACCATTTATAGCATTCAGTAGCAATGAAAAAAATTACATCCATATATTTCTTTATTGTTTTATTCATCTTCAAATTGTCTTGCTCACATTAACCGGACCCTAGAAGAGTTTCTTTCCTATCACAGGACATTTTGGTGTAAACATAAATTTGGGTGACAAAAATAGCACCTTACTGCTTTAAGCTGAGAAGAAAACAAAGAATTTGTTTCATTTTCACCCTCAACTATTACTTCTTTCTAGGAACTTTGGAACCTTTCTTCTTATTTAAGTTTTTAAAGAAAATATTGATCTTAAAAATCAAATACCAATAAGTAAACTAGTTTAGCTTGAGATTTTGTCAATGCAATAAAGAATCCAAAAATTCTCTTTGATCAATATACTCATATGTGATGTCTACAGAGACTTTAGGTTGTAATTCATTTCCTTTTGTCAAAATGAAGTGTCCAAAGGTGTCCATTGACAAACTGGTAGAATTAAGTGATGCTTCATCAAAGTTAATGAAGCACACATGGTATACATTAAAAACTAGCAGGTAGAATTGAACACAGTAAATAGTTTACCATGTTCTGAATTCATGGATGGATATGCAGATAAACTGGGTGGGCGTTGAGACATTAAACACTTGAATGTCAAGTTCTTACTGGATTTGACCGCTTAGTAGGGAAAAAAGTGGGCTTCTTAAGCCTTGCCACCATAGGAAGCAGTTTAGTTTGGACTGGTTGACCAAAGTGTACAATGTTATTCTGCAAAATGGGACGATAGGATTTTGGTTGGTCTAAGCCCAGGCACGTGACATACTAACATCTTTTAATAAGATAGCACTGTCTAATGCTGCAAAGTTGTTGTGAAAGGAGGGGAAACTTCAAAACCAGGTACATTTAGGATAGTACTGGAATTAAGGGTGCTATAATTCCCTTTAACAGGGTGCCTTAATTAGAATAGTTGGTAGAAATCACTATGATTTATTTGGTCACTTTGGACATTTAAGATGCAAGTATTCTTTATTAACGTTCTTTACTTTTTTATTGTATATCAGCTTCAGGAAAAGGTACAATTCTCACCTTTAGTTTCATGCTAATTAAGACTTAGATATAGGAGAGACACCATCCAAAAGAAAATTTGGTTTATTTGTTTTTTCTCCTTTCAACAGGGCCAGTGATATTCTATTTCCAAATGAATACATTTCTTAATGGAGAAATTCTAAGTAAGTTTGTTACGCTCCTAATCTCACTTTAGGAGAGATCTAATGACATAATTGCAGGGTGCCTTGGGAGCAGCAATCTGTAATCTTTTTTTTTTTTTTTTCTTTTTTTGCCTCAATTTTCCTCTCCAGTAATATTATGAGGTAGAGCATCCAGATGTGAATATTTAAAATGCACCTCTGATGTTTCTGATGTTTATCAGTGTTCTGTTACCTGCGTTTCCTAAGTTTTTTTTTTGTTTATTTTGGTTTTTTAATTTTTTAACATTAACTGAAAAACTATATCAGGTCAGTTTCCTTTGTCAAATTGGTTGTCTTTTCTGTGACCTAAAAATATATTTCATCTATTTCCACTTTTCCTGAAAGTTTTTATTTTGGATACAGAAACTTTAAGATCTGGAGTTACAAGATTATTCTACTTGTGGTTTATAGTTTACAGGAATATATGTGTACTTAAAGATGACATGAATCTCAAATCTCTAAATCTTTTGTGTTTTTAGAAGTTTACTTTTGTCTACATGGTACAGTTTCAAAGTTTATACTCTTATTCCCTCAACATTGATAGAAGATGTATTAATATAAAATAAAAGGGCGTGAGATTCAGCTAAGGCTTTAAGGCGTCTTCTCTCTAACTTAAACATTTTGCTTTTCACCTTGTTATTTTTGACCGTACTTTTTGGACCTCTGTTTGAGAGAGCTATCCAAACTATAATTCTTTGGGGACAAACCAAGTTTGCAAGTTGGATTTTGTTTGAGTTAAAGAATGAAATGACTTTTTACAAATTTATAATACTCAGAGAAGATAGATTTCTTATTTAAAGAAAATTAATTTCATCTAATGGATGATTGACAGATCTAATTACACAGGAGGAATTTCTCATTCAAGTGATGGAGTGATAAAACTATTTTCTAGCTAATAACCTATGAAATGAATCTTTGCTATCATTAACTTAGTCAAGATTGAGATCAGATTCTTCTATCTTGATGAAAAGAAAAAAAATCTAACTTACAATTTTATTGGGCACTGAAGCATACACTCAGAATCTAGAAATGTAAAAGACATAGTTTAGCCAATAAGATATTATGATAGAGTAGGGAAAAATATATAAACAATCACAATTATATGATAGGTACTCTATAAGTAGTTTAGGAGAATGTTCAGAATTCAGAATGAGAAAAGGAAGAGAAGAAATAGAGAGATCCTTCCTAACTGGGGTGATTAGGAGGGTCTTCCAGGAATAGGTGGTATTTAAGATGAGTGTTGAATAAAGGTTAAGAATTCATTAGGAAGAGCACCTGTGGAAGCCAGTACTTGCATTAAATGAAATAGAATGAGCAAGGGTGGAGAAGGGCAAGTTTTAATCAGAGAACATTGAATGTATTTCATAGGCTAGACCAGAGCATTGAGGTACATGGTAGACAAAGCCATGTACCTGCAGATTATGGAAGTTTGAGGGTACCATGCTATTTTCACCAGTACATTTCCTTGTCATTTCTAGTTTTAATTCATGGCTACAAGTGTTTTTTGGAAGACAGTCTCTTTTTGTCACCCAGTCTAAAGTACAGGGGTGCAGTCATAGCTCATGGCAACCTCGAACTCCTAGGCTCAAGTGATTCTCCTGCCTCAGCTTCCTGAGAGGCTGGGATTATAGGCATGAGCCACTAAGCCTGGCTTCAAAATTTTGTATTCATATTTGTGTGCAGTACTTGTTTTGGATCTCGGTTCAAATCTTTGCTTTACCCACCACTGATTAGCTATGTGACATTAGGAAATTCACTTAACTTGAGCTTCAGTTTCCTTGTTGCTAAAATGGGGGAAATACCTAATGTAGTTATCGCAACAATTTAATGAAATAACATAAAAGTATATAGTGCAGTGCCTTGCACATAGGCATTGATTTTTGTGGAAATTATATAAATTGCTAATTTAAAGCATATTGTGCGTTTGTGGCAACACTTTGCAGATTATAATCATGATTCCTTAGGTCCCAGTTGGTTGTAGTTCTTTTAACATGGCTCTTCTCACTCGAGGGAACTGTTGGCTAATGTGACTTCAGATGCCCCACATGTGACCTCTCTGCCTTGCTTATAACTAGTTTCTTATTCTGCTCTGGTGAATTCTTAACTGCAGACAGGCAAGTGCTTGTCCTGATACCCCAGAATTGCCATAATTTGCTGCCGGGTAGTTTTTCCCTTTATATACCTCTACAACCTAATGCTCTAACCCAGCCTAAGAGGTTTACTCAGCATTTCTCATCACAACACACGTGCTGCCTTATTAGTTGTATTTGGTTTCAGAGATACAATACAGCTTTGATAAAATTAGGAAAATATCTGTGCCCAGCTAAGAGTTCCAGACTCAAGTCTTTATTCCATTTATTTAATAGCTTTGTAGCCTTGAAGAAGGCGTTGCCTGGCTTGGACTTTGTTGTGACTCAAATGGATCAACTATGAAGGGATAATTTTACTAACATTAACTTTAGTAGAAATATGAATAATTGGGTGGCGCCTGTGGCTCATCAAGTAGGGCGCCGGCCCCATATACCGAAGGTGGCAGGTTCAAACCCAGCCTCGGCCAAACTGCAAAACAGAAAAATAGCCAGGCGTTGGGGTGGGCACCTGTAGTCCCAGCTACTCGGGAGTCTGAGGCAAGAGAATCGCCTAAACCCAGAAGTTGGAGGTTGCTGTGAGCTGTGTGACGCCATGGCACTCTACTGAGGGCAATACAGTGAGACTGTCTCTACAAAAAAAAAAAGAAAATATGATTAATTGCTTATCATAAAGATAAATAAAACAATTTTGTTCTTTTAATATTATAGTGGAAGCTTAGTACGTTCACTGATAAATTTTAAAAATCAGCTAAAATGGTTTTAATCACCAGTAATACACTTACTATTTTTTGACTTATGTGATTATCTGAATAATATTTCAAAAGCATTTGAAATACTAAAAAAATGAGTTATGAACATTCATGACAGACCTTTTGGGCTAGAAAAATTCTTATTTGTTAAAGCAGTGTCAACTACATAAAAAGGCTAGGGAGATATCATTTACGTGAAAATTTCCTTTACTGTGTAGAAGCTATCCACCAATGTTGAAGGGGAAATTCATATTTTTCCTCTCTTTCTTACTTGATTTCAGAAGGGCTGATATAGCCCTCTTTGACACTGTAGATATTGCAAAGATTTAGGATGATAGTCACATATTATGGGATATAGTGGAGATTAAAAAGGCATTTTCTCTAATGGAAAAAGAGCATTTGACTTGTGTCCTTACCTTTGACATTTACTAGCTATGTGACTTCAAACAAGTTTTTCAACCTTTCTTATTTAGCTTTCTCATCAGTTTAATAAATAGTTAGGATTCTCTTGAGCAACTTGTTGATTTTTAATCTTAAGCCCGTTGTAAATCACTGCACAGAGCAGGTTGTCTTGATTCATGTTGTCTGCCAGAGGATTTAGTAAAAGTTGGCTCATCTCTAGCAATTTTACAACATTCACTTTGTATCTTAACTTCCTGGCTGTATCTACGCTTTCTTATCCTTATTTTCTCTGTAGCTCTATTTTTCTTACCTTTATTTAATTTATTTTCATATCATTTTATTTTGTAATTATTTTAATCCATGGAAGCTGCCTTAAATTCTTCTGGGAAAAACCTGGGGGTAGAGCTATTATATTGTGTGTAATGAGTGATATATAGTGTAGGTATCACTAATTTTTTTAACTTAAAGAATATTTTGATTATAGCTGCTTTGAACTGAGAAAAGTTTGGTTTTGAAGGGAAGATAGCTTCAAAAAAGCAGAATGCTCCATTGTCATGTGTCCAGATATTTTCTGTGGTTTATATAAAGATAAATGAGGCTATTTGGAAGGTTCTTCTTCATTTCAGACTTAACTATGGTAAAATACTTGTTACCCATCTGTTTTGAAGGGGTCTATCTTATATACAGCTCTCAACCACTTTACGTTCACTGGGTCTTGGATGAATGGAGATGTCTGATAAATATGACTTTGTAAAGAATATTTTGTAGGATCATTTCTCTGGTTTAAATCATATGTTTAAATGAACTAGATATAGTCAATGAAATTGGATTTTTTGGAGTTTTATAATTGCACTAATAACTTACATTTAACAAGCCTTGAATTTATGAAAGCCATAATTAACTGGTGTAAACTGCTCCATGAACTCAGGATTCAAGTATGGTCACAGTAAGTCATTTTTTAAATTAATAACTCATACATCTACCTGCCCCTTTACCAGAAAGTACAGCATCTTCCTCTTGGAATTTCTGCTTTCCTCTGAACTGTCCCAAGAACTTCAGTGACATATACAGTCCATTTGGGATCATCAGCGACTTCCATATCCAACATGTGGTGTGGGTTGTATATCCATGTGTCTGTGTATGTGAGAGAGAGACACAGTAGAATCTGTTCAGCCCACCGCTGCCACTGTGCTTTCCGGCCACATGGTTGTGTTGTTGAAAAGCAGTCTTATATGGTCTAAAAGGAGTTGTAGGTTTACTGTTGACTCAGATGTCTGTATGGGCCACCATGGTGTATCAGGGAAAGATGAACCTCTTCCTGTACTAAGCCCAGTTAATATTCATGTCTCATGGTGCCCCATGGTTGAGCTACCAAGATTAACTAGCACCCAGTTTCTTTCAGACACTTCTCAACTATTCTAAGAGCAACACAGCTGTGAGTCAGAACTGGTCTTAACATTTACCTCCGCGTGTTCTTGGAACCACATTTCTCCTTCCCACCCTGGGCTCCTAGACCATTATTATTTTTTTTTTATTTTACCTTTTTTTTTTTTTAATTGTTGGGGATTCATTGAGGGTACAAGAAACCAGGTTACACTGCTTGCATTTGTTAGGTAAAGTCCCTCTTACAATTGTGTTTTGCCCCCAAAAGGTGTGGCACACACCAAGACTCCAACCCTTCCCTCTCTCTGCTCTTCTTTTCCCCGCCTCATTCTTTCTCTGTTCTCCCCTTCCCTCACCCCCACTGTGTCATTAATTGTCATTAATTGTCCTCATATCAAAATTGAGTACATACTTCTCCAATCTTGTGATGCTTTACTAAGAATAATGTGTTTCACTTTCATCCAGGTTAATACAAAGGCTGTAAAGTCTCCATTTTTTTAAATGGCTGAATAATATTCCATAGTGTACATATACCATAGCTTGTTAATCCATTCCTGGATTGGTGGGCATTTAGGCCGTTTCCACATTTTAGCAATTGTAAATTAAGCTGCCATAAACAGACTAGTGCAAGTGTCCTCATGATAAAAGAAGTTTTTTCCTTCTGGGTAGATGCCCAGTAATGGGATTGCAGGATCAAACAGGAGGTCTAGCTTGAGTTCTTTGAGCTTTCTCCATACTTCCTTCCAAAATGGTTGTATTAGTTTGCAGTCCCACGAGCAGTGTAAAAGTGTTCTTTCTCTCTACATCCATGCCAGCATCTGCAGTTTTGAGATTTTGTGATGTGGGCCATTCTCACTGGAGTTAGATGGTATCTCAGGGTGGTTTTGATTTGCATTTCTCTAATAATTAGGGATGATGAGCA
>CAUYON010150749.1:0-13114 GCA_963573935.1 Arctocebus calabarensis | reverse complement strand
TGTCCAGAAGCCTCACGCTGTCTCCCTGTGTCCCCAAAGGGAAGTTTCTGGGCAGATCCCGCCTGGCAGAGATGCCTGAAGTCCTCTCTCCCCAGTCTCACTGTGCTCAGCCGCAAGGAAGCTGTTACTCGTCCCACATTTTGTCGTGTAACAGACAGTAATGAATCCTCTTACCAAAAGAACACACAAAGCCACATAAGAAAGATCAGGAATGTCAGGAGTGACGTGTAGAGATAACTCACAATTTAAAATAGAGCAGTAAGGCTAAGCCTTATTTCTTAAATTATTAATATGTTGATATTAATACTAAGATGCTTTTGATACAGACATTTTGGTTTTCTTCAGGCTGTGGCACTGAGCCAATACGGATGCATATTCTTCCCTTCATGCACAAGCTCTATTTTCATATCAAGATAGCACATAAGTGTGACTGAAATTGTGACCGTGGTGTCACAGACAGTAGCGTCCTGTTGGGTTTCACCCTGCTGTGTTTCGCTGATTGAGTGAGTGCTGTCTCTGTGCTTCTGTCTGCTTCTTGCCATCCTGTCTGAATGTGAGATAGTTTAGAAGTGTATGTTTTTTATAAAATGGTGGAGAAAAAGGATTTGTTTTTATACTCAGTGATTTATTTACCTGAGTAACAAGACAATCAGATCTCAAAAAAAGTGGCGAATTCAGTAAAATAGCAGCAGAAGGGAATCAGTCGTCTGCACATTTTAAAATCTTTTAACATTCCAGATTGACTGTGTAATCATAAATTCAGGCTGATTGAGAAATAGGAAAGATGTTCTGAAGAAAATTTTGAGCTGGATACCCTTTTCTAAGTGAGAGTCAATGTCTAGTTAAGAATTTAGTTTTCTGTATCATTTGGTTTTTCCTCTGTAACTAGATGTGCTTATTAGATGATTATTTTTATTGTACCATATGATTTTATTGGTCTATTTTAAATCTGTGCTTTGCCACCGTCTTAGAAATGTTTAAGGTGAATTCCAGCCGACAGGTTTATTAGTTCAAACCTCGAGTTTTTAACTTAATAAAGTGGCTTGCACTTTTTAAAAATTAATTCACTTGTTCATTCATCTAACAATAGTTTGCAGAGTTTCTATCACAGGATAAGTAATGGCTAGGTGCTCAGGAATTAAATTAACCCACAAAGTACTTACTTTGGGAAGCCGGCTCTTTGAAATAGAAAACCTTCACTTTGTCAGATAATGTTCATTAGAACGTGTGGAACTCAACTCATTCTAAAATTCTAAAAGTACATAAGAGGTAAAAAAGAAGGAATAAATGTGATGGAGGTGGAAAAGAAGAAAGCAACATCACTCCAAGACCAGAGGTTGGACAAGTTTATTTCCTCTGCACATGCGTGCTCAGCTGAGAGCATGGCTTCCAGCAAAAACGGAGTTCATACTTCACTCTCAAGTTCTGTACTTGGAACAGAATTGCCTCCCAGGCAAGACGGCCTTTTCCTAATTTTCAAAAACCTCCTATGGGCTAATGATCACCCCGATCAACTCTTAAACATTTAATAATATTCATAGCTGACATTTTTAGAGTTTTAACATGTGGGAGGCGTTATGCTTTGTACACATACATCTAAATCTCATTTATTTTATCTGCACAGCCCAGTAAGGGAGACATTGGTATTATCTTCATTTTACAGATGAGAGAACTGTGACTGAAAGAAATGGAACTTGCCTAAGGATACCTAGCTAGTAGAGCCATATTAAAACTAGCTTTTTGTCTTTAAGACTCATATTTTCATCACCATACTGAAGTGTAATGTACCCAAGCATGCACACACATATATACGCATAGATACATAATTTGGTAATCATCTGTAACTAAAGTGTATTTATGCAACATTTATGACTAGCAGAGAATTCAAATGGCCAAGAATCTTGTGTTTAGAACTCTGTAATACTGAGAAGGAATACATTGGTGTTATGGGATCTTTGGTTACACTGCTCTATTAATTTAATAGTAGACTCTGATTTTATTACAGTAAATAACATGTTCATTAAGATGTTTCAACGCTCATGAATGAAGAAAAGAGGCATTAGGAATGCACTTTGCTAGCATAACTATCAAAGCAAGGAGAACATTTCTCTGGGAACGCTGGGCAGGAGATCTGCGGGCTGTCAGACTGACTGTTCCTGCTTGTTTTGTCTTCAGCATTCAAGCCTGCCTCCCCTACCCCAGAGGCTAACTGAAGAGAGCTATGTATTTGGGAGAGAAAAATCAGCAGCCTCTCAGTGGAATCAAGTGATTAAGAAGTAACATAAGCCTTCATGAAGAAAAAGTTTGCTCCGGCTCGGTTTAGGTAAATCCACTGGGGGGAAATATTGAACAGTCCTTCATCCGTGTTGCATGAGAAAGACAATTGCATTCTGAGCAGAGGAATGAAAATTCAAATGTTTTATAAATGTCAGGAAAGACCTGGTGGGTTCTGCAGACTATTTTGCTTGGGAATCTGTTTTGTGGAAAACATTGTTTTGTTTTGTTTTGTTTTTTTCCCTCTGCTATTACACCACAAAAATCAATACAGAGGACCTCAAAATATGTACAATTTTCTCCCTACCAGCAAGAAAGAAATAATTTCTGCAGTGGACACAAGCTGGGTGTCTTCCGCTTCAATTCTTTCACTATTTACCTGGAGATAGAATCAGGTCCCACAGGGAGAGGGTTCAGTCCCCAGCACTGCTCCCCATTCCCACCAGTTGCAAGCCTGGGCCTCCAGAACTTCTGACCAAGCAGTTTTAAGTAGAGGTTCTCAGAACCCTCTCTTTAGGTTTGATTAATTTTCTAGAATTGCTCACAGAACTCAGGGAAACACTTAGGTTTGCTGATTTATTATAAAGGACATTACGAAGGAGACAGATGAAAAGATGAGTAGGGTGAGGTATGAGGGAAGTAGGGTAAATCTTCTGTGTCCCCCCAATATGCCCCTCTCCTGAAATCGCCATGTGTTCAGGTGTCTGAAAGCTCCTTGGAATCTGTTCTTTGGGGGTTTTCTGGAGGCTTCATTGCATAGGCATGATTGACAACCCTGCAGAAATGTGATGAGAGTAAAAGCACATTGTCCAAACCCAGCAAGGCCTGCGTGCAGAAGTTTTCCCAGGCTTCTCTGCAGCATCCCTTCCTCCAGGGAATGAGGCAGGACCCTCTCTTTTCCTCCTTGGTTCTCAGTTTACTAGTTCCTTCTCATTGCTTTGATCCCAAATATTGTAGTGCCCCAGAGCTCAGAACTCAAATCTTTGTTCTTTTTTTTTTTTTTTCAGGCACTTATTCTTGAGGAAATTTAATCTCTGGATGGTAAATATGATCTGTAAACTGGCAATGTGTGTATTTTCACTGCCACACACTCCTCTGAACTTTAGACTTTTATATCTAATTGGTCACACAAACACTCCTTCTAGTAGAATAACTAGCATTTAAAATCTGCATATACCAAAACAGATTTCTAGATTTTTCCCTCCTCCACATACCACCTTAAACGTGTACAACCAATAATAGCAATGAAAACATCAGAAATCCACTTGGATTCTTCTCCAGTTTAATACAGTCCCAGTGACTGGTAGTGTCATCCTTCTAGCAGCGGAGGTTGAATCCTTTGTGGTCCTTTCAGATACCTCTGTTTCCCGAAAATGTATGGGCCACATGCCAACCCATCCTGTTTTCAAGATAGATCTGAAGTACTTGAGATTCTCCTGTGTGATTTCTCCACCATGACTAGGGTAGTCCAAGCTGTATCTTTTATTTAAATTATTTCAGTAGACCCATAACTTATTTCTCCTTTTTACCCTTAATATTCCTAACAGAGTCTACCCTCACAGCAGCCAAAGAGGCTTTTCCAAAATTTAAAGTGGTTCAGTAACTTTTCTGCTAGACTTCCTTTAATGGGTTTCCATTTCACTCAGAATGAATTTCCAAGACCTTACCATGTCCTATCAAATTCCGTGTCTTGTGCTCCCCTGCCATTATTCCTGTTCAATTTAATGTTGTCCTGCTCTCTATCACTCATGGTATTTCATTCATACTACTTTCTTGCTGTCCTTCAACATGATAAGCACATCCAGGGCTTCAACACTTGTCTTTCCCACTCCCTTGAATGATCTTTCCCCTGGTATCTATATGTTTTGTTCCATTTCTTTTTGTCTCGTCTCAATTACCACCTTATTAGAGAAGTTTTTCTTGACTATTATACTAAAAAGTTTTTTATTTATGTAATCTGTTTTCTTCCTTTGAATTATTTTTTTCTCAGAATTTACCACCCTAGACCTTTGTATAAGTCTCTATTTATGTCACGCTGTGTAAGTCTTTGCTTATATAACTCTGTATAACTCTTTGTATATGGCTCATCTCCCACAACTAGAATGTTATCTCCATAAGAACAGGAACTTTGCTTTATTTATTGATGGTTTTCCACTATCTAGAATGATGCCTGTGCCTGTAAGGGTATTCAGCACAGGCATACCTTAGGGATACTGCAGGTTCAGTTGCAGATCACTACAATAAATCAATTCACAAAAATATTTTAGTTTCCCAGTGTGAAAAAGTTATGTCCATAATATATTGTATCTATGAAGTGTACAATACTATTATTTCTAACAAATATTCACAATTAAAATATTTTGATGCTGAAAAACACTAATGATTATCTGAGCCTTCAGCAAGTCATAATCATTTTTGCTGGAGAAGGTGCTTGCCTCAGCATTGATGGCTGTTGACTAATCTGGGCTGAACGTTCAGGTGGCTGTGGAAATTCCTTAAATTAAGACAGTCATGAAGTTTGCCACAAAAATTGACACTTCCTTTTAAAAAAGATTTGTGTAGCATGTTTGATAGCATTTGGCCAAAGGTAGAACTTCTTTAGAAATTGGATGTCATGTGTGTAATGTCCAAACCTGCCAATGCTTTATCAACTACATTTATGTGATATTATAAATCTCTGGTGTCATATTAGGATGTCCACAATATCTTCATCAGGATTAATTAGAATTCATCTCAAGAAACCACCTTCTTTGCTCATCCATGAGAAACATGAGATTCATGAGAATTGTCATGAGATTCCAGAGGATCAGTCACATCTAATGAGTTTACCTCTAATTCTAGTTCTCTTACTATTTCTATCACATCTGCAGCGACTTGCTTCACTGAAGTCTTGAAGCCCCTAAAGTCATCAAAAAGGTTGGAATCAACTTCTTCCAAAATCTTGTCACAATGATATTTTAATGTTCTTAATAGCATCTAGAATGGGAAATCCTTTCCAGAAGTACTTGATTCACTTTTCCCAGATCACTGTATGTTAGCTCTGCTCTTGTGAAATGTGTTTCTGAATTAATAAGACTTGGAACTAAAAATTATTCCTTTATCCATGGGCAGGATGGATGTTATGTTAGCAGGTATGAAAACATCAATCTCCTGTATATCTTCATTAGTGCTCTTCAGTGTTCATGTGTGTTATCAATGAACAGTAATAATTTGAAAGAAATATTTTTGTTTTCTTGAGCAGTAAGATCTCAACAATGGACTTTAAATGTTCACCCAACTATGTTGTAAGCAGATGAGCTGTAGTCTAGATTTTGTTTTTCCCTTTATAGAGTATAGACAGGTAAATAACAAAATTCCTAAGGTCCCTAGGGTTTTTATAAATGAAAAATGAGCATAGGCTTCAACTTAAAGTCACTGCCTACATTAGAGCCTAAGAAGAGAGTCAATCTGCACTTTGAAGATTTGAAGCCAGGCACTGACTTCTCCTCTCTAGTTATGGAAGCCCTAGAAGGCATATTTTTCCAATAGAAGGCTGTTTCATCTATATCGAAAATTTGTTGTTTTGTGTATGCACCATCTTCATTTATCTTAGCTGCAGAGTCTTCTAGATAATTTGCTGCAGCTTCTACATAAGGATTTGCGGCTTCATTTTGCATTTTTCCTGTTATGGAGGGGAATTCTTTCCTTAAACCTCATGAAATGACCTCTGCTAGCATCAAATTTTTCCTTTTTTTTCTTTTACTCTCTTTTTATTTGTATAGAGATGGGGATAGATTCAAAGTCCTGGCCTCAAGCAATCCTCCCACCTTAGGCTCTGGAGCAGCTAGGACTACAGGCACATGTCACTTACTCTTCTACAGGGTCCTCGCCTTTGTCAGCATTCATAAAATTGAAGAGAAGGCTTTACTCTTGGTCAGGCTTCAGCTTAAGACAATGTTATGGCTAGTTTGATCTTGTAACCACACCATTAACAGGTTCTCCATATCAGAAATAAGGCTGTTTTCCTTTCTTATCATTCTTGTCTTTACTACAGTAGTACTTTTAATATCCTTTAAAAACTTTTCTTTAAATTCACAGCTTGGCTAACTGTTTTGAGCAAGAGGCCTAGCTTTCAGCAGATCTCAGCTTTCAACATGCTTCCCTAAGCCTGCTTATTTTTATCTTTAAAGACAAGCAACTCTTATACTTGAACATTTAGAGGCCATGCTTGGGTTATTATGTAATAGTTAGACTAATTTCAATATTGTTGTGTCCCAGGAAATAGGGAGGCCAGAGATGAGGGAAAGAGATGGGGAAATGGTCTGCCAGTGGAACAGTCAGAACTAAGAGAATATTTATTGATTATCTTTGTCATTTTACTTAAGTGTGATTTGTGGCACCCTAAAACAATGACAGCAGTAACATGAAAGATCCTTGTTCACCAGTCACCATAACAGATATAATAATGAGAATGTTTAAAATATTATGAGAATTACTAAGTTATGAGACATAGAGACATAAAAAGAGCACATGCTGTTAGGAAAATTGGCACCAGTGGACTTGCTCATTGCTGGGTTGCTGCAAACTTTCAATTTGTAAAAAGAAGTATCTGTGAGACACAATAAAGCAAGTGGAATAAAACAAGGCATGCCTGTACATCCTTGAATGAATGCACAAATCAATGAGTGAATGTAGTATGAAGATTGGAGTAGATTGGTGAGATTCCAGAATGGGAAGTTATTGACTCACAATGTGAGCTTGGACTGGGAGGTTGTGGTGGTGATAGCTGTGGAGGAAGGGAGGTGCTTGTTTTCAAGAAGTATTTATGACTTCAGGGGCAGCATTTGGTGATCAGCTGAATGTAAGTGGCAAGGAAGAGTGCAGTGTTAAGGATGCCACCTAGATTTTTGACTTGGGCCCTGGATTAACCATGGTGGTATTCCCTGAAAAAAAGAAATAGAAGAGGAAGACATTTTAAGGGTAAAATTATTATTTCAATGTTGAATATTTAATTTTAACATTGTGCATCCAGACCCAACCTTCACATCTGAGGAGCAATTTCCTAAATAATTCAAATCCCTAGACTAATCTCACAACACGGATAACGAGGAAGCTATTTTCACTTTTGGTCTCTATGGTTTTTGATGAAAGCAGGAAGGACGAGTGGTGTCCTCCTTACCCCCACTAAAGAACCCATTTTTGTTCTTCTGACTTACTCAAGATCCTTTTCTTTCTTAACGACTGCCATAAAAAAAGTGTCTAAAACAAATCATTTATATCATATTGTGAATTTAAGTCAACGAAGCATTATCAAGTTCATTTCTGAATGTATAATAAAATTCTCAACCCTTATCTCCATTTAAAATAATCTGAAGCAAGAGTAAGCAGGTGGGCAAGATCATTATAGGAGTAGAAGCCTATCCATTATGTATGGTACTTCATTGATTGAATGACAATTTAAAGTTATTTTTTATACATAGCATAAATTCTCATTTCATTTTGATTAATGTAAGAGAGATGAGTAGCTGAGTATTTTTAGCTTCATTTTCAGTTGCCAAAGAAATATATCCTAAACCCTGAGAATTTCAAGCCAGAACAGGCAGGTGTATAAAATTATGGTAGAAACAAAGACCTATCTTCTATCCATGAGATTATATTGATCTGTAGGGTAATTTAAAGCTAATTTTTTATACATGGGATAAACCTTAGGTTTATTTTAATAATCTCAGCTATGTAAATGGCTGATTGCCCTGGAGATATATTATGACTTGCTCTGTAGGCATGTCAAGAAAAGAAATTGCTTAGCAATAAAAATTTGAAAAGGATGAGGACTGATGTAGTAAACCTTTTATGATAAATCTATCTTTGCAATGTCTTTTTGAAGTGAGGAATTTCTTCCCAAAAGGGATGGTTATGCTAGCTATGAAAACTAGCACTTTGATTAAAATAGCAGAGGGGAGAAAATTGAGTTCTTTAAATGTTAATTATACTGAAACTAAACAAGTACTCCCATGGGGCAAAAAGAAAAAAGAGGGTTTTTTTCCCCGCCCTTCTACTTTGAGCCAAAGAACTCATTTATATATCCAGGAGATATTTATTTAGCATCTATCTATTTGACAAGTTTAGGGCTGTTGTTATGGCAAATACTGAGTATGAATACTATGTTTGTGACGCTTGAGAGTCCCATAGGTACTTCCTATAAAATCAGAATAATCTGTACTATAATAAATATCAAGGGAGTCAGAGAATCCTGTAGGAATTTAGAAGAGGAAATTACTTCTGACTGGGAGAGAGTGATGAAGAAAATTTAAGCGGATTCGAGAAAGTCAGTATTGGGGCTGGACTTTGAAGAATCAATGCTGCACATAAGTGATAGAAAACACACAGAACTACTGATGAAATTATTATAAATTTATAATTCAGATAAACTCTTAACTATTTGTGGCAGTGAAGTTACAGCTCATTCTTTTGGGATATCCAAATATTTATTTATTTATTCACTGAGATAGAGTCTCATTCTGTCACTCTGGGGAGAGTGCCGTGGCATCATCATAGCTCATAGCAACCTCAAACTCCTGGGCTCAAGTGATTCTCATGGCTCAGATTCCTAAGTAGCTGGGACTACAGGTGCCTGCCATAATCCATGGCTAGTTTTTCTGTTTTTAGTAGAGATGGGTTCTCACTTTGCTCAGACTGGTCTTGAACCCCTAAGCTCAAGCAATCCATTGATGTTGGCCTCCAAAGGTTTTAGGATTATAGGTGTGAGCCACCACGCCCCACCTTCAAATATTGATATACAAAATAAAGAAGCTAGTCCAAGGCTCTGAAGTTCATTCCAATTCTAGGATTCCTTTAATCATTCGAATTCAGATTTTTTTTCTCCACTTCTCACATGAAATTTTGCTACTAGTTTAAATTTCCAGATTTTCCTCTAAATTTACATTTTTTTCAATGCATCTTTCATTCTTATTGCCACTGACATTGTACTGGTGTAAAATTCAGATTCTTTGGCTTTGGCTCCAATCTGCTCCTTTGGTGTCATTGACCTTTAGAACATACACTCAAGATGCAATGATAAAAGAGCACCACTAGAAGCCTCCTAAGCCATCCTTATCTTTACTTTTGTAGCATTGCTAATACTTTTTCTGCTTAGAGGACGCTTTTTGGCAGTTTATATTTAAAGAAGCTCTTATTGACTTTCGTAAATTAGTTCAGATACTGTTATTTCCCTGGCATCTCCATCCTATCCAAGTGTGTGTGTGTGTGTGTTCCAAGAGCATTATCTTAAAATGACTATATTTCACTTTATAAATGTGTGCTTTTTCATTGAATTATAAGTTTAAAATATACTGTTCCCTCAAAACACCTAATTTAGTGATGACCTTGAAGGACGCACTCGAGCTATGTGTAAATGATGAACAGTGCAAACAGATTAAGAAATGTTAAAGCTTTGCAGTGAGGGAAGAGGCATTCTGACATAGCTTGTCCTATGCTAACAGACCAAGAAGCCAAACTCTCAGCTTAAGTCACAAATTATTTGGACCAGGAATGGACACAGAACTTGAGCTGGGCCAATCTGTTTATACTCCTAGGTTTTGCAAAACACCAGGAAAAGTAGGTAAAGAATTCAGCCTAGAAGCATTCAGCTGCATCACATTTTAGCAGAGTGACAAAGTTCAGGCCTAGAAACTTCTGCTAAAGACTCTGGGGCTACCTTACTTCTTGCTTTTTCCCAATCTTTATTTGCTAGGCTTCATTTAGAATTTCATATCTATTAATAAAACTTTCTTTTGAGATGGCTTGAATGAGATTTTGTTACTTGAAATCAAATGCTTCCTTTTAGGAACACTACTTAACCCTCCACCTCCTTTCTTTGTGCTGTCTTACAAATGTGCAATTATTTCTCGAGACTGAATGTTGTCACTCTTCTCTAGAACAGTGTTTTTAGCTTTGTAAAACACTGGCACACTTGAACCTATAGGTAAACTTCCATGGCACACTTAAATTATGTTGATCAAAAAGAAGAGTACAAAAAGGAATATACTTGCTGTACTTTGAAATTCTTTTATAAATCATTTAATTAATGCTCTTTAAAGATTTTCATGACACACCCAACAGCCTCTTGTGGCACAGGGGTTGAAAATCACTGTACTAGAAGGTAAACTGCTCAGAAGAAGGATCCATCTCTGATTTCTTATATTTCCCTTAACTGTATATTGTTCATACAACATTAGTTATTTGTTAATTGTGGCTAGAATACATACAATATGAAGGCATCAAAGTGTTCACCAAATATTTCGTGAACATGGTCAAGATTCATGTCAACATGCTAAGAGATTGAATGGTATTTTGGATGATTACTAAGACAATTATTCAATGGGAATAATTATTCAATTTTTCAATGGGAATAATTATTAATTATTCAATTATTCAATGGGAATAATTATTCAATTATTCAATTGTAAGTGATAGGCTTGAGCTAGAATGCTTGAGGTAGAGGTGAGAGTTCCAAACAATAAAACCCAGATGTAAACATCAGCATAAAAAGAATAGAAGAATCGTCTTTCAAGGTATGTTGGCCAATATTAGATTGAGATTTTTCTGTGGGAATGGTGATGCTCAAATAGGATATGTTTGTTTTGTTGTGAGAAAGAAAACCATAAAATTTACACTCTTAAGAAATTTTTAAGTATGTAATACAGAATTATTAACTCTGTGTTCTTTGTTGTACATCAGATCTCTAGGAACTTTTCAGTTTAAATGACGGCAATGCTATACGCATGGAAGAGTGACGGGCTATTTTCCTCTTCCCCTAGTCCCTACAATCATCATTTTGCTTTCGGCTTTTAGGATTTTGACTTATTCAGCTACTGTATATATGTGGAATTATGTAGTATTTGTCCTTCTGTGACTGACGTATTTCACTGGGTATAATGTCCTCCAGGCTCAGCCACATCATAGCATATACCATGATTTTCTTTGTATAAGGCTGAAAGTGATTTTTTATATGCTTATTCTATATTATTCTTTATCCATTCTCTGGATGAATGTTTCGATTGTCTTCACCTTTTGCTATTGTGAATAATACTGTGTAAGGAGAGAGTGTAATGTATTTTCTTTACTCATGGCAAGGTTTGTGGTTGAGATGCTCCTAACAAAAGACAATTAACATGATAAAAGTATGACATATTTGATGTGAGGTTTATGTGACATAGGAGCCTTGAGAAATAAAGACCCAAAGAAATGGGGAGGTCTGTGTACTTTTACGGACTGTTTTACAGAAGTATGATTGGAGGATGAAAATGGGATCTAATGGTAATGAACTGGGAAGAGGGTGCTTGGCGAGTTCTTTTTGCTCAGCTTCTCCTTTGTGCCTCTATGGGATATTCCTACCCTCTGGGTATAGAGAAATATGTGTGACAAATGAAGACCTTGGGGTAAAGAGAGGGGGACAGTCAGAGAGTGAACCTCTTAGGTTTTATGGCCTGTTTCAGGGAAACAGGGAGTGTTAGAGGGATCTTCTTGCTTCTGTTGTTTTCTCAATTTTCAAGGTGCCATATTTTGGGGTAGTATTTCCTGTAGCCCATAATCTGCAATATACATGGGACTGCAATACTTCTGCAAGATTCTGGTCTACATTCTTTTGAATAAATACTCTGAAGTGGGATTGCTGGATCTTATGGCAGTATTATTTTTAATATTTTGAAAAGTACCTCCATATTAGTTTTCACAGTGGCAACATGATTTTACAGTCCTACCAACAGTGCCTAGGGATTTAAGATTTTTACACCTTCACCAACACTTGTTGCTTTCGTTTTATTCATAATGGGCCATCTTAACAGGTGTGAGGAATTACTTCATTCTGGTTTTGATTTACATTTTCCACATGATCCATGATGGTGAGCATTTTTTCATATAAAATGTCTATTGAAGTTCTTTGTCCATTTTACAGGCATGTTAATTAGTAGTTTTCTATTGAGTTGTAGTATTTTCTTATATATTTTGGGTATTAAACCTTTATCAGATGTATGCTTTGCAAAGCAAAAATGTTCTCATTATGAAGGTTACCTTTTCATTTTGTTCCCTTTACTGTAAAGAAGTTTCTTAGTTTGAAGTAGTGTGACTTGTCTTCTTTTTCTTTGATAACTTGTGCTTTTTACCTGTTCTTATTGTAGGGTTATGAGATATGCACACACACACACAGTAGAACCTCCATAGTTGACCACCTCCCTATGGGGACCACCTCCTTAAATTGACCTAATTTCATAGACCAGACAAGCACCACATGCATGTTATCAGTACAGTATGCCTAGTTCCTTATTTTGGCCACCTCTGTATGTTGGACAGTTTGTGACAGTCTCTTAGGTGGTCAACTTACTGAGGTTGTACTATACATATATGTTTTATCCAGAGTTCCTTGCTCACAGTTCCAATAGTTCTTGTAATAATGCTGGGATGCTTTAGACCTTGGGAGCTGGATAGACTCACTCTCTCTGATCATCATCTGTTTTTATTCTGCCCAACTGGTCATTCTAATCTGATTATGAGTCAAAAGATCCTCATTCCAGTGAGCCCTGCCCATATTCTGGAGGAAAAAATACTGCTCAGAGAGATCAGGAAGAAATCTGATCAGGTTTTGTATAATTACATTTCTACATGGTCACCTACGTAAGGAAGTCTCCATAAAAACCTAAGAGGACTGACTCTGGAGAGCTTCCAGGTAGCTGAGCGCGGGTAGAATCCCGGGGGGGGGGGGGGCGGGCAACCACAGGGAGGGCGCGGAAGCTCTGCACTCACATCCCAGCGTCTTGTCCAACGCAACTCCGTAACGGTTTTGTGTAAAGCCCTTTATAATAAATTT
>CAUYON010150747.1:0-11584 GCA_963573935.1 Arctocebus calabarensis | reverse complement strand
CCCCCTCCTTGCCTGTCATCCAGCCTGCTGGCTCTTCAGCTGGCTGCCACACCACCGACACTGCCAAGGAGGAGGCAGAAGGTCCGCCAGCCCCGCTGAGCTGGCTAGGGTGCCAATTGTCCTGCATCAATTCTCCCTCTCCGAGTAGAAACTCCAACTACTGTTAGGGAAAAGGGGTGAAGACTCGATCTAACTGCTTCCTGCTGAATGGGCGATGATAGAAGGGGGCAGTTGGGGTTTCTCCAGAGGAGAGTGATATAGGGGTTCATGGACTGGAACCATCTCTATTGCGTGTGGCTTGATTCTTTTTATCTTCAATTATCCACTAGTATATGTTTATCAAGGTTGATTTTCCTGCACTGATTGATTTAAACATTTTCATTAACATTCAAACAATTCAAACCATTACATGGAGATAAATGCTCTATTTGTTAAGCATGCAGAAACAACTTTGACTCATGTAATATGAACAGATGAGAAAACTTAACAGTAGTAATCCAAATATAACAATTTCTAGCTATGCCATGGGTAATTAAAGCTTCTGCCCAAAATGAATTTGGCATTTCTATAGAAAAGACCTGGCACTCACCTTCTTCTTTTAAGGGACCTGATGGCATGTGTATGGTTGCTTTGTGCATTGGCCTGGAATACTCCTCAACACACCTAACAAGCCCTGATTATTTTCCTTATGGGGGAAAATGAAAGAAAGACAGAAAAGACAAGACTTTCAAAATAACAATTAACACATTAACTGTTTTTTTTTTTCTTCACAACATTTTATCGATTGTAAACAGAACGTTAATTGTAGGAAAGGTCGTTTGGGGGGAGGTAAAAGGTCATAAATTTAGGAATACTCTGATTCACCGCATAAGTGAAATGCCATGACCCGAATGTGCGTACTATCTCTGAAGTACAAAAGTGGCCACAATTTCAGAATCTTAGTCTCCAAACTTGAATCTCAAGCTGCTAATTCTAGAGAGGACACTCATATCATTCTGGGATTACGTGTCCCTTGGATCTTTTAGATCTCAGATTCTCAGTTCAGCACTGATGACATTTGGGACCAGATAACTTGTGGCTGGGCTGTCCTGTGCTTCACAGGACATGTAACAGCACCCCTGGCCTCTACCCACTAGATGCATGAAGCATCTTCCACTCCTACTTGTCACAACCAGCCCGGTCTCCAGACTGCCAATGTCCCATCATAAAGGAGGCAAATTTTCTCCTGGTAGAGATCCCCTGAGCTAGAGGGTTTTAAATCAACAGTTCTTTATAAATGAATAAATAAATACTAGACATTATACTTCTAACATGTGGCTAAGTTTGGGTTCTCCCAGCAGCTGACCAGGAGGTGAAGATCCGAGTATAGGGCCAAGTGTGGTGGCTCATGCCTGTAATCCTAACACTTTGGAGGCCGAGGCAGGTGGATTGCCTGAGCTCACAGGTTTGAGACCAGCCTGAGTCAGTGTGGGATCTCATCTCTAAAAATAGCTGGGCGTTGTGGTGGGTAGCTGTAGTCTCAGTTACTTTGGAGGCTGAGGCAAGAGAATCGTTTGAGCCCAAGAGTGAGGTTGCTGTGAGCGATGATGCCATAGAACTCTAGTGAGGGTGACAAAATGAGACTCTGTCTCTTAAAAAAAGAAGATCTGAGTGTAGGTATTTTGTTTTGGAGGCAGCTGCAGGAAGCACCACCAATGACGAAGTAAAATGAGATTGAAAAAAGAAGAAGCCAGAAGTGAACAAATTATTTCTGTATGCTCTTCTGCTTAATCTTGCCAGGGACATTGAGAGACTTTGAAGAATGTTCTTTGTTTCACCTGAAAACTGAGGAACATGAATTGTTCATTTACAGACTCCCATGCCTCATTGCTAGCAAGGACTCTGGAGGTCATT
This sequence comes from Arctocebus calabarensis, assembly GCA_963573935.1. Taxonomy (NCBI): domain Eukaryota; kingdom Metazoa; phylum Chordata; class Mammalia; order Primates; family Lorisidae; genus Arctocebus; species Arctocebus calabarensis. The sequence goes on along the minus strand of CAUYON010150747.1, from coordinate 9,691 downwards.
TATTGCCTGGTTACATATGCCTGTTTCCTGGAGGAGCAGGGCCTATTCATATCCTGTGGCCAGAGAAAACCCTCAGGGAGAATGACAGGGGTTTCCAACAGGAAGCTTTAGGTCTACTACAGTGATTCTCAGAGTGCACTTCCCAGATCCTGAGAATTTATTAGGAATGCAAATCTTCAAGCAGCACCTAAAGCATATATAAGTGACATCAGTGTTAAGGCAGAGCCATTAGTTCTCAACAAGACTTCTCAGCGCTTCTGACACGCAGTCCCTGTGTGAATCATTGGTACTCGGCCCTGAGCTTCAACAGTGGAAATTTTGTTCTCAAGAAATATTTGGCAATGTCTGTAGACCTTGCTGGTTGTGATAAGTGGAGAGTGATGGTGACAGGGAAGCTACCAGCATCTAGTGCAGTGGTTCTCAACCTTCCTAATGCTGTGAGCCTTTAATATAGTTCCTGTGGGTCAGGACCCACAGGTTGAGAATCATTGGTCTAGTGGGTAGAAAGCAGAGACAATGCTAAGCATTCTACAACACACAGGACAGCTGGCCAGGCAAAGATTTCTCCTGCTTATAATGCTGACAGTGCCAAGGTTGAGAAACCCATGGCAGGGCAGCAACAGCATCTCTCATACTATGATTTTACTTCTTTGTGTGTTTGTTTAATTTTCTTCCAAGCACTGTTGTGTTTTGAGTATTACGAACTTTCCTAAACGTAACTCAATCTAGATGTCATGTACACACTGTTTGAGAGCGTATACCCTTGCTTCTTTTCACCCTGTATAAAACCTCCATTTCCCTTGTCTTCGATGAGTCTCCTTGGAATGTCTTTTTCTTTTGAGGGGAAAGATATGCTCTTCTAGAAATCCCCTATCTTTCCTGGTTGTCTATAGCTAAAATTGTTGTCACTTGTGTCTTGTCACATTTATTCATTCATGTCTAATCCAGGGCTACCTTCAGAAATGCAGCTTCCCTTAACTGTGAAGAGGAAGCTATCAAATCATCAAAGTGCTTATGTCTGACTCCTGTGGAAAGATTAAAAGCTCTTCTCCAATTTTAGTTCCTTAGTTTAAGGTGAACAAAGTTCTCACCGAAATACCCGGAACTTCATAACCCAGCATCTGAGATATAGTTAGAGAACTATGACTTGGAATTTCCTTCTAGGGAGCACATTCATTTACAGCAGTGGTTCTCAACGTTCCTAATGTCATGGCCCTTTAATATAGCTCCACAAGACCCACAGAGTGAGAAACACTGATTTAGAATATATGACCCATACATCACGGTGGTGTTTTCACCTTCCATTTCAGTCTCATGAAACCCTACACAAAGCACCCCGTTGAGCCCATCTGAATTTGTGACCTACAGATTCAGAACTGTGGAATAATAAGAGAGGTGTTGGGTTAGACATTGATTTGTCAATTTTGGGGGCAGCAATTGGAAGTTAATGAACAAATGGTATTTCCCTTTAGGCTCACAGGGCAATATTAAAAGGCAAGCCTTTCTACTTCTTTAATTAAGAAGAGAGAGGCTTAGAGCTATTGAATATGTTGGTCAAAGTTCCAAAATTAATCAGCCAGAGAGGTGGCATGAGAATTTAGAACTGTTTGTCAATGAAGACCACAGACTTACAATTATTCAATTCTGCCTTCAAAGCCAAATGGTCAGAGGTCAAGAACAGGTTGTTCTCATGTATTAGTTTATTACAGCGGTATTTTGTAATGTTTTTGGACAGTGGAGGCATTCACACGAGTTTGTTAATCATATGCACATGAGAATAAATGACTTTCGTTAGCTTTTTTTGCTACTAACTGCTACCTAAAACTGATCTGGATGCTATCCAAGAAAGTTCATCACACAGTTGAAATGAGTATAACCAGAACATCATAGTCCAATTTCTAAAAAATCCATTTCACTTAGGACCAGATAAGAAGAGTGCTGATGTTGAGGTATACTACATGGGGGCTGGTTCTTCCTTCCATTCTTCTCTTGCCACTTTCAAATCTAATACTAGTTTAATTCTTTTGAAAGCAATGTACCCTTGCACTACAAAGTCAACATTAAAGACACCGTCACAAAGACACTTTGCAAAGAAGAGCGTTTGCCCTGACACTATGTAATGTGAGAAGATCTTTTCTTCATATTGCAGGTTCTTATTTAAATCGGCAGTGATGCATAGCAGGTCGCATGAGGCCTTTTGTATAAATACAATTGTATTTAATTCAGTGGCAGAAGCTGGAAAGCGAACAGATCAAGCAGCACACAATTTTATTTCACGTAGAAAGCCTGGAGAGAAGGAAAGGCTACTGAAAGAGGTTAAAAAAATGAAGATGAATAAATAAAATATGTTCATGACAGGATCACAATCTGGGACCAGCTGCTGCTGAACAAACATTTATTATTACCATCCATCTGAGGTTTAGTAGAAAATAGAATTTCCAGAAAGATGCTGAATAGGAAATGCATATCTGATCATCAGATAAGCAAAGCTCCGGAATCCTAAGGATAATTGTTTTCCAGAGAAAGGATTGAGCTTGTTTAACTGACATAAATAACTCAAAGCTTGTGTTGGGATAAAAGGAACAGAACTCAGATCTGAACATAAGCCGACCAAGAAATAAATTCTACGTTATTTTGGCAGAAAAATCTGCTACAAACTTCAGATCTCCCTAGTTCGTTGAAAGTTCGAAAGTGCGAAAGTGTTTTCCTGGTTGCTTGCTTTGGAGATCTGATCCTCTATCCGTAGCTCTGCAGCCCCTTCCCTGGGCTGGATCATCTTCACCTCCCACCGGGTTTTCTGCAGCAGCCTACAAACTGCTTTCCTGCTTCGGTGCTCTCCTGTCTGTGAGAGGCTGCAGTGTGCCCAGCTGGGCAACCTATTTAAAATCTAAGTGAATTCTAAGTCTTCTCTCCTCAGAAGCCCCCACTGGATCCCCATTTCACAGTCAATCCCTAAGTCTGTAGGTGCCTCATCAACCATCCCACCTCACACAGCCCTCTCCTCCCTGAGCTCAGCCCCTACTACTCTCTCTGGAATTCCACTCTGTTCCAACTCTTGGGGTCTCCTGCTTGCTCCTCAAACAAGTCAGGCAAGTCTCCACGTTAAGGTTTTTACACTTGTTGTTCCTACTGCCTCTAACACTCTTCCTGTCTACCTGCTTGAGTCTTTGTTCAAATGCTCAAATTCTTTAAACCTGATATCCCCAACTCCCAGGCCAGGTACAGGTCTGTAGCCTGTTAGGAACCGGGTACCACCGAAGAGGTGAGCTACTGGCCAATGAACGAAGCTTCATCTCTATTTACAGCCACTCTCTGTCGCTGACATCACCCCCTGAGCTCCGCCTCCTGTCAGATCAGTGGCAGCATTAGACGGTCATAGGAGCACGAAGCCTGCTGTAAACTGCACGTGTGAGCATCTTTGGATGCCCCTTATGAGACTCTGATGCCTGAGGATCTGAGTTAATGTAATGAGCTCCAATCATCCTGAAACCTGCTTGCTCCTCCAACCCATTGGTTGAAAAATAGTCTTCCACAAAACCCATCCCTGACACCAAAAATGTTGTGAACCATTGCTTGAAAGCTTCTCAACCTTCCTAATGCTGTGACCCTTTAATACAGTTCCTCGTGTTGTGGTGACCTCCAACCATAAAATTATTTTCGTTGCTACTTCATGAAGTGATATACCCTCACTTCATATTGAAAAATCCCTCCTACGCACCACACTTTTGCTCTAGTTCTCTATTTCCCCATACTCCCCATACTCCTAGAGTAAGCAAGACAATTACACACTAAAATGTTATGTCAAGGTGTAGTCTATGAGGTAGAAAGAAATGAGCTACATTTTCTATATACCATAGAACAATTAATGCTAACTTTCTACCTACCATGTAAATCACTTAGGATGGTCATTGTTGATTATCTACTTTCTTCCACTCTATTTAAGATCCATAGGATAGAGTCCTTGCTGGTGTCTGGAACAGCGCTGTCCAGTAGAAATATAACAAGAGCTACATAGGGATTTAAAGTTTTCTAGAAGCTTCACTAAGTTGATAAAAGATAAGGGGCAAAATTAATGTAAAAACACATTTGTTTTATGTAAAAACATAATGTGAATCTCTAAAATATTTTTATTTCTGTGTGGCACTATCCACACTTCAAATGCTCAATAGGCACTTGTGGTTCATTGCACTGGTATTGGATAGCCCAGGTCTGAAATAGTAACCCAGAGTGACTTCTGAACATGTTTGTTCAATTTACTGACATTCAATTTGTTGACAAAATGAATAAATGAGATTCTGGGGGTCCTTGTCTGAGGTTAGCTGTCCTGTGGAAATTAACCACTTGCTCTGTCCTCCTCTTGGCCCCAAATCTCAGAATGACAGACTCAGCAGTCTCCCTCCCTCCATAGCCCATCGCTGCTCATATTGCGCTTAGCAAATCTATATAAAAAATTTTCCCTTCCAAATCCTAAGCATAAGAAAATTCTATAAACTCCCCAAAAGATTGCAATTTGCATCTTTCTTGGCGCCTGGAGCCCTTCTGTGAATAAGATGAAAGGAATGGATCCTCTTCAAAGACAGAAATGCATGAACATGCACACATTGTCCCCACAATTTTCAGGGGCTTCAGGGAGCCCTGATTAAGAATCACGACAGAGGGAGATGGCAGTTAGGCTTTCAGGACTAACATGGATAAAGTGACACTCAAAGCTGTAATTCTCCTGACTTTCTGGGCCCCATCGCCATAATAATGCCAAACTTGCAGAGCTCTCAGCAAATCTTTCCTACTCCGACCATCCACAACGTTCCCCTTGGGACTGAGAAAACCCACACAAATTTTCCTTGCTATTGTCCAACTCTTCCCCTTCTCTCAAACCTGGTTTTTACTTCTTCCTTTGATTTGCTCATCCCTGAAGCTGTCTTTCAGATAATGGGGCTAATATTTATAGATATATAGGTTCAAGAGCGTGTCTTTTCTCATAATAAAAGATCTTTCAAACTGTATATAAACTAGAGCAGGTGGCCATTCACCACAGATGGTCACCTCTCTTCTAACAATGAAATCTGTATTTTCTGCACTAATCTTCCTTAAAATTGGATTTGCATTGAACAACACTGCATAAAGTGCCCGAGATCTGATCTTCAGCTGCTTAAAGATTAGCAAACAGGAAGATAGATAGATAGATGATTGATAGATAGATAGATAGATAGATAGATAGATAGATAGATAGATAGACAGATAGAGGATAGATAGATAGATAGATAGATAGATAGATAGATAGATAGATAAGATAGACAGATAGATGATAGATAGATAGATAGATAGATAGATAGATAGATAGATAGATAGACAGATAGATAGATAATAGATAGATAGATAGATCCCAGCATATATAAAGCTTGTGACCAGCAAAAAGGATACATTCTATTTTCTAAGCTATATTTGCTGCAGACCCTATCTGTGTCCCATCCAGATTCCCTGACCCTTATCAAGTCAAGTCCCATTCTTTCAAATCCCAGCCCCTACATTTCTTTGCCTAAGAAATTTTTCTTGCCACTGGAGCTTATTTTGCCACATGCATCATAGGTTGATAGTGTTGGTGAATTAACCCTTCCTGGGAACATCCCTCAACATATAACTAATGAGATCTGGTATATAAACGCATGGTGAAGGTGTCTAAATCCCTTACCCATAGGTAGGATAACTCTGAGCTGCATGATTTATCCTGTCTATGAGAGTTTTCAGAGAAGCATTAAGTTTCATTTACTCACAGTGGCAGCTGACTTGCAACACACTCTTCCTTGGCTGCCTTCCCTTCCCTTTCACACTTCTCCAATCCTCTTTTAGCATTTCCTGGCATCAGCTCTCAGGAATTTACTTGCACACAAATCCTTGTCTCAGGTTCTACCTCTGCAGGAATCTGATCTAAGACATACCCTCTGCAAAAGTTCTCTCTGAAATGGTGATAGAAATGACAATGATTTCAGTGGTCTACAAATAAATACTGGAGTCAGGGAATGATCTTACATATAGGATGAAATCTATTCTATTTGATAAACCGATCCTGTCTTCTGAATAACAATAATAAATAATGGCAAGGGGAAATGATATGAGAATTTATTATAAAGCACTTGCAGAGAGAAAATTTTAAACTTCATTTAGTGAATGGATATGTATGACAAACTCACTGTCAAGGTTAGTTAGAAGGAGCAAAAATAGCTTTCAATTTGACGGTAGCTACTGGGTATAGATTAAGGGTAAAGAACAATGATAAGCAATAAAATGCAAAACAGTAAGTGCTATTCAGTTTAACTATGGGATTATAATCGTTGTTAAATAATAAGAGCAGATTATGTTTTTCGGTGCCTATGATATGCAAAGCATGCTCCAAGTTTTGTCCCATTTTATCTTTCCAATCAACACATAGGATAAAGAATTTCCTACCCAATTATTAAAAAAGGAATTTTAACGCTTCCAAATTTAAAGAGTAAATAACTGATAGAGTCTTGAAAAAATATCCAGATATATCGGACCCTGCTGTGTTTTGGCCACTTAGCACCATTATACCTTCTACTCACAGTTGAGTGGCATCCTCCCCCCTCCAGGGTGATAGGTGTGGTACTTTCCAGGGGAGAGCGAGTGGTGCCACCCCAGCCTGTGCGATTGGCTCACAATCGATTTCCATTGGCCCATTTGCAAGGACCTCTGGGAAAGGAGCTCACATCTCTCCTGAAGGAGTTAAACCTAAGACAAAATGCATGTTAGAAGTGCTGAAGTCATCTGCAAACACAAGGAGAGCTAGATGCAAGTGAGGATGAGAAACCGGACATGCAGTGACATACCTGAGCCTCTTTCCCGCACTGAATGTGAGGCCATTTCCACTCCCATAGTGTATTAGGTGCATGAGAAAATTAATTCTATGAATGAAAAACTAGGTCTTGTTCAGCTAGATTAAGAGGAAAAAATGACAGAAAGAGAGAGTTCTAAATTCACTTCCAAGGACAGGCCTTGGCTTCCAGAACTACATGACTTCATTCAACCATGCAGTAATGGTGTACACAATTCTGGGACCAAATTGTGAAGATACAATTTCTTCTACTTTTCTTTCTTTCTTTTAAAAGACTATGTGATTTTCCCTGTGTAGAAAACGTTAGGTTCATGGATTTTCACTCTTTCCATACATAGATCTCTTCAACAATGTAAACTCATCTTCCATTCTAATAGTTTTTAATGAAAAAAATAAATAATCTTTTAATTACTACAACTTCTGCCCTTAAGCCTCATACAAGTCTAGTCCCAACATAGCAGCCAGAGTAAATTTATATTTATTTATTTATTTATTTTATTGTTGGGGATTCATTGAGGGTACAAGAAACCATGTTACGCTGATTGCATTTGTTGGCTAATCATGTTGCCAGAGTAAATTTTGTTTTGAAAAATGATAACAAAATGATATGCATCTTCACATTCAGTCACATGACTTTTAAATGATAGACGACAATAGCAGATATTGATGAAGATGTGGAAAAACTGAGAATGGGAATGTAAAATATTGCAGCCACCATGGAAAATGATTTGGCGATTCTTCAAAGAGTTTTCACAATAGCAAAAGTTGAAAACTGATAAATGGATCAACTGAAGATTGGATTAAAAATTGTATTTGTAGGGGGAGGGGCAAGATGGCTGACTGGAAGCAGCTTCTGACAGAGGCTCCTGTCCAAAAGGAAAGATAACCTCCAGAACCTGCCCAGTTGAGCTGAAGACTGGGAGATCAGCCTAGAAAGAGAGAAGTGATAACTTTAGGTCACTCCTGAGGCAAGCTGCGACTTCCAGAAACCAAGCTTCAGGCAGAAAAACTGAACTAAAGTTTTCTGCCATTCTAAGGACTCCCCTTCCTCCCTTAAGAAGCCTGACCTCTGCTGAAATTGAGGGAGGAAGACTTGAGCAGCACCCACCCTCCCTATCTGCCGGACCAAGCAGCCTGACAGGTAAGAGACTCCAAGGCCCAACCAAGCCCCCACTAGCCCCAGGCCAGAGACGCTGCCAGAACCCCTGCACGGCCCGACAGTGCCCCATCCGGCCTCGGCCCACCACCCACAGCAGCCAGGAACTCTGCTGGGACCCCCAACAGACCCTGGCCCAGGCCAGCAGGGGACAGGAACTCTGCCGGGACTCCTGTGTGCCCTGATATGCACCCCCACCAGGCCTTAGCCCGCAGCCAGCAGTGGCCAGGAAGTCCTCCAGGACTCCTGCATGGTGCCGATCCATGCCCCTTTTGGCCTCCGTCCGCGGCCCACCAAGACCCCTGCCTGGCTCCGATCTGTGCCCCAGACCCACCACCCACAGCAGCCAAGATCTCCACTCCGCCAGGACCAAGCGGGGCCTTGGCCCCCCACCTGCAGCAGCCAGGAACTCCGCTGGGACTCCCGAACACCAACAGTGGCCAGGAAATCCACCAGGACTCACTCACCAGCACCAATCTGTGACCCCCGGTCTCAGCCCGCAGGGCTCCAATCAGTGCCCCAGGCCTGCTGCCCACAGAGGCCAGGAACTCCACTCTGCCAGGAATACCATGTGGCCCCAATTGGCACCCCACTGGGCCTTCACCCACTGCCAGCAGCAGCCAGGAAGTCTGAGAGATTCCCTTGTAGTGCTGATCTGTGCCCCACCCGGCCTTGGCCTGACTCTGATCCATGCCCCAAGCCTGCCCCCCTCTCTCCAGAGCCCTCCTCTCAGCCAGAGCATGCTAGAGGCACAGGTTCCCTTTGCAAAGGCCACTGGGTGCCCCATCCCATGCCCTGCTGCTTGGTCTGGGCATGCCATACTCCTGAGCTGCTCCCCTTAGCCAGAACTCCCTGGGCGGGGCAATCCCAGAGGAGCTACACAGGGTGACTCCCTACAAAGATCCAGGAACAACATAGTGATCCTGCCGGGGTCTGATCTGGGAGAGAAACCTCCTCAACTCTGAGGATGGTCATAGGAAACAGTGAAAAATAATCAAGAGGCAGAAGCAACAGAAAAACTCTGTCAATATGAATAATGAGAGTAGGTCAACTTTTCCAGGGAATGACAAAGTAGATACAGCACAAGATCCCTTGCATAAGCAAATGGCTGAGATGTCAGAAATCGAATTCAGAGTCTGATAGCAAATAAGAACAGCAGAATGGAGGAAAAGATAGAATTAGAATTTCAGGCAGTAATCCAAAAGATGTCTCAAGAATTGAACGAATTCAAAGACAAAATGACCAAAGATTTTGACACATTGAGACAAGAAGTTGCAGCCCTCAAAGATCTGAGAAATACAGTAGAATCCCTCAGTAACAGAATGGAGAAAGCAGAAGAAAGGATTTCTCACATGGAAGACAAAGCTTTCTAATGCTCCCAAACTTCAAAAGAAGAAGAGGAATGGAACGCAAAAATGGATCATTCTCTCAGACAACTCTGGGATAACAAGAAGAAAACCAATATTCACCTCATAGGGATACCTGAAAACGATGAAGTGGCATCACAAGGCACAGAGTCTCTTCTTTATGAGATTATGAAAAAGAACTTTCCAGACAAGCCAAGAGATTCTGAAATTCAGATAGCAGACAGTTTCAGAACCCCAGCATGACCCAACCCAAATAAGACATCCTCCAGGCACATCATAATTAAGTTCACTAAAGTTAATATGAAGGAGAAAATTCTGAAA
>CAUYON010150746.1:0-16484 GCA_963573935.1 Arctocebus calabarensis | reverse complement strand
CCTGTGGTCCCAGCTCCTTGGGAGGCTGAGGCAAGAGAATTGCTTAAGCCCAAGAGTTTGAGGTTGCTGTGAGCTGTGATGCAACAGCACTCTACTGATGGTGACCAAGTGAGACTCCATCTCAAAAAAAAAGTTAAATATAAATTTACCATATTATACAGCAACTCATCCCCATGATGTATACCAAGGGGAAAACATATGTACACACATATGTATATGAATTTTCATAACAGAATTATTCATCATAGCCCCAAAGTTGAAAAAACCCAAATGTCCAAACTGATGTCAAGATAAAATATGTAAGTTCAGATAATGGGATCTTACTCAGTCATAAAAGGAATAAAGTACTGACACATGATCCAATCTTGATGAACTTTGAAAACATTATGTTAGGCCGGGTGTGGTGGCTCATGCCTGTAATAGTAGCACTCTGGGAGGCCAAGATGGGCGGATTACCTAAGTTCATAAGTTTGAGACCGGCCTGAGCTAAAGTGAGACACTCCTCCACCCCCCGTATCGAAAAACAGTTGGGTGTTGTGGCAGGCACCTATAGTCCCAGCTACTCAGGAGGCTGAGGCAAGAGAATTGCTTGAGCCCAAGAGTCTGAGGTTGCTGTGAGCTATGACTACGGCACTCTACTGGGGGTGACAAAATGAGACTCTATCTCAAAATAAACAAACAAACACCATTATGCTAAGTGAAAGAAGCCAGACACAAAATTCCACATATTGTATGAGTCCATTCATATAAAACTGTTCAGAAAGGAAATTCCATTGAGACAGAAAGTGGTTGTTTGGGCCTCATGGTGGGAAAAGGGATTAACGACAAATGGGATCTTTTTGTATTTTTTGAGACATGTTTTGTGGCCTAGTATGTGATCAATCTTAGAGAATATTCCATGTGCCAGTGAGAATGTAATTCAGTCATTTTAGGGTACAGTGTTTTCTGTAGACGTCTGTTAGGTCTGTTTGTTCTAGAGTTCTGTTTAGGTCCATAGTTTCTTTATTTCGGGTTTGGAGGATCTGCCCAGTTCTGTCAGTGGGGTATTGGAATCCCTAGACATTATGGTGTTGCTATTTATCATTTTGTTTGTCTGTTAATTTATTTTTGAGACAGAGTCTCATTTTGTAGCCCTGGGTAGAGTGCTGGGCATCATAGCTCACAGCAACCTCATACTCTTGGGATCAAGCGATCTTCTTCCCTCAGTCTCCCCAGTAGATGAGATTACAGGTGCCTGCCAGAATGCCCAGCTAGTTTTTTAGAGACAGGGTCTTGCTCTTCCTCAGGCTAATCTCAAACCTGTGAGCTCAGGCAATTCACCTGTCTCGGCTTACCAGAGTGGTAGGATTACAGGTGTGAGCCACTGTGCCCGGTTATCATTTTGTTTATGCTGAGTGAAGTTCGCTTTAAGACTTTGGGTGCTCCTATGTTAGATTGTATAAATGTTTATGATTAAGTCTTCTTGTTGGATTGATCCCTTCACCATTATAATAGTGACCGTCTTTGTCTCTCTTTACAAGTCTCCCTTTACAAGTCTCTGTTGTCTGATGTGAGAATGGCTACAACAGTTTTCTTTTGGTTTCCATTTGCATGGACTATTGTTTTCCAGTCTTTAACCTTGAATCTAATTCTCATCTGGTTTTTGACAAGACAGATAAAAACATGCACTGGGTAGAAGAATCCCAGTTCAATAAATGGTGCTGGGAAAACTGGATAGCCACATGTGAAAGACTGAAACAGGATCCACACCTCTCACCACTCACAAAAATTAACTCACTGGGCGGGCTCAGTGGCTCATGCCTATAATCCTAGCACTCCGGGAAGCTGAGGCGGGTGGATTGCCTGAACTCACGAGTTTGAGACCAGTCTGCACCAGAGTGAGACCTTGTCTCTAAAAATAGCTGGGCATTGTGGTGGGCACCTGTAGTCCCAGCTACTTGGGAGGCTGACGTAAGAGAATTGCTTAAGCCCAAGAGTTTGAGGTTCTTGTGAGCAGTGATGCCAGGGCACTCTACAAAGGGTGACAAAGTGAGATTTCGTCTCAAAAAAAAATTAACTAACGATGGATAAAAGACTTAAACCTAAGGCAGGAAACTATAAGAATCCTAGAAGAAAATGTTGGTAGAGATAGGTGCAAAAAAAAAAAAAATCCTCTTTTGCAACCCAGAACTCATTACTAAGTATGGGTTTTGATACATGCAGGAAGGAATATTGGCTCGGCACCCATAGCTCAGTGGCTAGGGCGCCAGCTGCATACACTGGAGCTGGCGGGTTCGAATCCAGTCCGGGTCTGCCAAACAACAATAACAACTAGAACCAAAAAATAGCCGGGCATTGTGGCGGGCGCCTGTAGTCCCAGCTACTTGGGAGGCTGAGCAAGAGAATCGCTTAAGCCCAAGAATTTGAAGTTGCTGGGAGTTGCTGGGTAGCTGGCACTCTACCCAGGGTGACAGAGTGAGACTCTGTCTCAAAAAAAAAAAAGAAAAAAAAAGGAATATTATGCTCCCTGAGATAGTTTAAAGTGATGGGATTTGGCAGGAAACAGTGGCTTATGCCTGTAATCCAGCACTCATGAGAGGCCTAGGCAGGAGGATCACTAGAGGCCAGGAGTTAAGAAACCAACCTGGGCGATGTAGCCATACACTTGTCTCCATAAAAAAAATAGAATCTGGCTTGGTGCCTGTAGCTCAAGCAGCTAAGGCGCCAGCCACATACACCAGAGCTGTCGGGTTCAAATCCAGCCTAGGCCTGCCAAACAACAATAATAACTACAACCAAACAATAGCTGGGCATTGTAGTGGGCACCTGTAGTCCCAGCTACTTGGGAGGCTGAGGCGAGAGAATCACCTAAGCCCAGGAGTTGGAGGTTGCTGTGAGCTGTGATGTCATAGCACTCTACCCAGGGTGACAACTTGAGGCCCCTCCTCAAAAAAAAAAAAAATTATTGCAGGTACATGAATCCTCATCTCATCATCTGCTCCTGGGGAGCCAGCCCAAGGTAAGGAGCACTACTTATTCCTAATACCCCTAATTTTCAGGTGAAGAGACGTCTATTCAAGTAATGCTCCAGGCTTCTCCATGCCCCTTACTATTCCCTATGGAAGAAGTGGCATGCTAAATTGTGATTTGGGACTAGGAATTTGGCATATGTGACTTAGCCTCTTTCTTTGGGGACCTTCCTGCCTGCAGAGAGCATATTCTCAGATCTTCTCTCAGCCATGGAATAAGTTTAATGAAAAAGGCTCTGTCTTTTCAGGAAAGGCCAAAAGCAGAGCCTGAGACAGGGATTTGGATGCATGTGATTTATTAAGGAAAAACCTATAAAAGAATGAAGGTAGCAAACCAGGGGAGAAGGAGTGGTGTGGCTGTGGCCTTTTCCATGTGTCAGGAATTGTTTCATGTGGCATGGGAAGCTTGAGGAGTTCTTCCATCAGGAGGCAAGGGGGTTAGGCCTATCGGTCTGTCATTGGTCGCTGCTGGTGCTGTGGGGTAAGGGTGAGAGGTGTTTGAAGTTCCTAGTTGCCTTCAGAAGATGTGACTCCCCTTAGGTAAAGGTGATTATTTGGAGAAGTTTGAAGGTGCAAAGTGTTAGCTGGGGAATGGATGTACCAGTTATGAAGGGGATCAATGTGAAGCACCAACAGTGTCTACTCTAGTTCATCCCTTGCACCAATCAGATCCACTTGCTACTCTATATTAAGTTCGTTTTATTTGGTCATAGATTTTCCAGGATTTTGGTTGGTTAGAATTCTTTTGGGAAAATTATAGGAGGAGATTTAGTTAAACAAATCACAGCCTTGAGTGCTTCAGTTGGTCCTGAGACTATAATTTATTCTCATTTTCTTCCTCCATCACTCACTGTAGATTTTCACTTGGTTAGCTCTTCTCATGGTCTAGATGGCTTGCCTTTTGGGTTGACATACACCCTCATCCTTGTAGGTCTGAACTTCAGTTGTCTGAACTTCAGTTTCCATTACCTTTTCAGGTCTGTACTTGTACTTTCATAGTTAAAACTGTATATTAGAGTACCAAAAATACCCTAGTAGGTCACCTGAATGCCAGACATGCTTTTCTCTGCTCACATTATGTAGTAGTAACCCTTCCTCTTCATGATGATCAAAAGTCAATCACCACTGCCAAAATAGTAGCTATTTTTCTGTACCTGCTGGTCTACTGGCAGAAAGAGTCTAAAGCAACCAGGCAGTAGATGCAGCTTTAAGTGAAGTAGGAATCCTACTGCATCCTTTTGTAGAAGTGATGGCCCTTTGAGAACCAAGGCCTCTAGATGCACACAGCCTAAAGTGGAGACAGGAAGGACACAACCCCTCTGCAGGTCGTTAAGAGTGATGGTGAGGGGGTTACTCTTACTTCCATCTCTTGGTTCTTAACACCTATGTATTTTACCTATTAGGGACAGGACCCTAATATAATTAGGGCATTATATAATGACCAGTGATTTAGAGTTCAAGTCAGCAAACTTTTTAAATTAAAGGACCAGATAGTAAATATTTTAGGCACTGTAGACCATATGGTCTCTGTTGCTGCTACTCAATTCTGTTGTTATAGCATGAAAGCTGCCAAATACAGTATGTAAACAATTGAGCATGGCTGTGTTCTGATAAATCTTTATTTACAAAAACAGGAAGTGGGCTGCATTTGTCTTATGGACCATAATTTGGCACATTCTAATTTAGAGTACAGATGCTCCTCTGCTTATAATGAAGTTATGTCCCATTATAAGTTGAAAATACTTTAAGTAAAAAATACATTTATTTATTTATGTATTTATTTATTTAGAGTCTTACTGTGTTGCCTTGGGTAAAGTGCCCTTATGTCGTAGCTCATAGCAACCTCAAACTCGTGAGCCCAAGCAATCCTCTTGTCACAGCTTTTCCAGTAGCTGGGACTACACCGCAGCGGCCGCGCACACCCTTCGCGCGGCTGGCTGCTTTTGTCTCGCGCAACCTTCTCAGGTCCTCCGTGAGCTGGAGAAGCCGAAGTGTCGACGGAAAAAGCCGAAGCGGCGCCCCATGAGTGAGGCCTTCACGAAGAGTGGCAGAAGGTACCGAAGTTCTCCGACGGGAGGAGTGAGGGAGTGGAATCTCCGGAAAGAGCCGAACTTTGGATCGAGCTTAATCTCTGGAGGGGCTGAGAACGAGCACCGGAAACCTTCGGAAAGGGCCGAAGTCCGGGACAGTTAGGCCTGTCGGGAGTGGCGAATTGCTGGGACTGTGCCTGTGTAGAAGGCCGGGCTAGCCTGCGGAAAAAGCCAAAGACTGGGTTTGAATTGTCGGAAGACGCCGAACCCTTACTGGGGGCTGGCCGCAGACAGACACGAGGACCCACAGAAACTTCCGAAAGTCGTGGCGCTGACCTCCGAAAGGTTACGGAGACCTAGGAAGCCGGCTAAAACCTAGCTTCGGGTGTTTTCGGAAGCAGAAGCCACCGCCCGCCGATCCCTACATCCGCTGTCCGGAAATAGCCGACGCGCTTCGGAGGCAAGCTCGGGGGCGGGGGCAGGGGTAGCGCGCGAGGAGCGCGGAAGTGGAAAGGGGGTGGAGCCGGGGCGGGGCTAGGCGGGCTGCCGGGGGCCTGACTAGGTAGGAGGCGGTGAAGCGCCGGCGGCGGCCTGAGGTAACCATAGCCAGTGGCGGAAGTAGTTGAAGCGGCCAGAGCGGGCGGGCGGCAAGGCAAGGCTAGAGCTGCGCAAGGCCCTACACGGCCTCCTCAGCATGTCGGACTTCGAAGAGTTCGAGCGGCAGCTTAACGAGAATAAACAAGAGCGGGACAAAGAGAACCGCCACAGGAAGCGCAGCCACAGCCGCCCTCGAAGCCGAGACCGCAAGCGTCGGAGCCGGAGCCGGCACCGACGCAACCGGGACCAGCGGAGCGCCTCCCGGGACAGGCGGCGACGAAGCAAACCTTTGACCAGAGGCGCTAAAGAGGAGCACGGTGGGTTGGTTCGTTCCCCCCGCCATGAGAAGAAGAAAAAGGTCCGTAAATACTGGGACGTGCCGCCCCCTGGCTTTGAGCACATCACTCCAATGCAGTACAAGGCCATGCAAGCTGCAGGTCAGATTCCAGCCACTGCCCTTCTCCCCACCATGACCCCTGATGGTCTTGCTGTGACCCCAACGCCGGTGCCTGTGGTGGGGAGCCAGATGACCAGACAGGCCCGTCGCCTCTATGTGGGCAATATCCCCTTTGGCATCACTGAGGAGACCATGATGGAGTTCTTCAACACCCAGATGCGCCTGGGGGGGCTGACCCAAGCCCTTGGCAACCCTGTCTTGGCTGTGCAGATTAACCAAGACAAGAATTTTGCCTTTTTGGAGTTTCGCTCAGTGGACGAGACTACCCAGGCCATGGCCTTCGATGGCATCATCTTCCAAGGCCAGTCACTGAAGATCCGCAGGCCTCATGACTACCAGCCGCTGCCTGGCATGTCAGAGAATCCCTCTGTCTATGTGCCTGGAGTTGTGTCCACTGTGGTCCCTGACTCTGCCCACAAGCTGTTCATTGGGGGCTTACCCAATTATCTGAATGATGACCAGGTGAAAGAACTGCTGACATCGTTTGGGCCTCTTAAGGCCTTCAACCTGGTCAAGGACAGTGCCACGGGGCTCTCCAAAGGCTACTCCTTCTGTGAGTACGTGGACATCAATGTCACGGATCAGGCCATCGCAGGGCTGAATGGGATGCAGCTGGGGGATAAGAAGCTGCTTGTCCAGAGGGCAAGTGTGGGAGCGAAGAATGCCACGCTGAGCACCATCAATCAGACGCCTGTGACCCTACAAGTGCCGGGCCTGATGAGCTCCCAGGTACAGATGGGCGGCCACCCGACCGAGGTCCTGTGTCTCATGAATATGGTGCTGCCCGAGGAGCTGCTGGATGACGAGGAGTACGAGGAGATTGTGGAAGATGTGCGGGATGAGTGCAGCAAGTATGGGCTCGTCAAGTCTATCGAGATCCCCCGGCCTGTGGATGGTGTCGAGGTGCCTGGGTGCGGAAAGATCTTTGTGGAGTTCACCTCTGTGTTTGACTGCCAGAAAGCCATGCAGGGCCTGACAGGCCGCAAGTTTGCCAACAGAGTGGTTGTCACAAAGTACTGTGACCCCGACTCTTACCACCGCCGGGATTTCTGGTAGAGGTGGGCAGGGGAGGGTGGGGGCGGGGTTGGCTAGGGGCTTCTTCCTCCATCCCACCCCTCTTTTCCCCTCTGAAGATGATGGGCAGAGGAGTGACAGTTGAATGACAGCTGGCAGTAACTGGAATGGCAGCAATTAAGGGTGGGGAGGTGGGGGGTCGGAGGTTAGGGCAGGGAGGGGACTGGGAAGTGTGCACACAGGCCCACTCAGACACACACGCCCACACAGACACAGGGAAGGGGTGGGAATGGGGATGGGGTGCACAGAAGTGTGAGTAGGACCCCCACAGCCCCTCCCAAAACAGCTTCTCCTTCTCCCTTGGACCCCCCCCTTCTCTTCCCCATGGTAGAAGTATGTTTATATTTTATGGCAAAACTATTTTCAATTTTGTTGTCTTGCCCTCAGTGCCCAGCCCTCCCTTTTACCAGGACCACGGCTCCATTCCTCCAGCTTTTGGTCCTCTCTGACCCGTTGGTTTCTTACATAGTTGACAATCTCCTCTTAAGTCTCCCTGACCTGTGCCCAGCCCCACAGCCCCTGTCCCTGTCCTCCTCTCTGTGGCAGTTTCATATTTGCTAAGATAAATTTGCTCATTAAACATTTTGTTGTATTTTTTAAAAAGCAAAAATAAAATAAAATAAAAAATAAAAGAGGAACTTTATTTCAGCTGGCGGAGCGACAGAAAAAAATGCATTTAATCTATCCTACAGAACATCATAGCTTAGCCTAGCCCACTTTAACATGCTCATGACACTTTACATTAGATTACAGTTCAACAAAATCATTTAACACAAAGCCTATTTTTTTTTTTTTTTTTAAGAGACAGAGTCTCACTTTATCGCCTTCGGTAGAGTGCAGTGGCATCACAGCTCACAGCAACCTCTAACTCCTGGGCTTAGATGATTCTCTTGCCTCAGCCTCCTGAGCTGAGACTAAAGGTGCCTGCTGTGACACCTGGCTATTTTTTGTTGCAGTCTGGCTGGGGCTGGGTTTGAACCCGCCACCCTTGGTATATGGGGCCGGCCAAAGCCTTTTTGTTGTTTGTTTGAGGCAGAGCCTCACTTTGTCACCCTTGGTAGAATGCCATGGTGTTATAACTCACAGCAACTTCAAACTCTTGGGCTGAAGGATTCGCTTGCCTCAGCCTCCTGAGTAGCTGGGACTAGATGCACCAGCCACAACGCCTGGCTATTTTTGTTTTGTAGAGATGAGGGTGGGGTGGGAGGGGGTCTTGCTCTTGCTTGGGCTGGTCTCGAACCCGTGAGCTCAGGCAATCCAGCCTCCTCGGCCTCTCAGAATGCTAGGATTACAGGAGCGAGCCACCACCGCGCCCGGCCTCACAAAGTCTGTTTTATAAAGTGTGGACTATCTCAAGTAAGTGTCAGCTGTTTACTCTAGATCCCATGGCTGCCTGGGAGGTGTGGCTCACTGCTGCTGCCCAGCATCATGAGGAAGTATCCTACTGCATATTGCTAAGCTGGGAAAAGATCAAATCTGAAATTCAAAGTACATTTTTACTGAATAGGTCTCACTTTCACATTACTGTTATGTTGAAAAATTCTAAGTCAAGCTCTTATAAGTTGGAAGCCATCTGTATATACTGCATTCTAAAGGGTACTGCCCCATCCTCACAGGAGTGGTCTCTAAGCTAGTGCCTTTGGAGTGCTTTTTTATCACTCTATTACACCAGCAGCTTCTGAATGTTGCAGAATGTGGTGGGGCTAGTGGGTGGGTTCCATTGTCACATGCCCACTGCTATATCCTATTTTTCATAAAGTGTGCCCCTTGAGGTGATATTATGAGAGACACTATGTTGGTAGACCAGATACTTTAGGAACTCACAGAAAGTGGTCCTGACTGAGGTCTTGTGGAAGAACAGTAAAAATATTCATGTGGCATATATGTCAATATCTGTCAGAATGAACTAATTTTTCCAGAGGGAAGGAGTCAAATGTAATCATTTTGACACCACATGACTAGTTCGTATCCTGAAGGGGTGGTGTCACATTGAGGACTTGGCATTGTTCTTTGTTGCTGGAAGATTAGCATTACAGCCGTGGCAATCTCTAGATTAGCCCATCCTGTTGGGCCCATGCTGTGCATAGCCTACATCTCTGCTACTGTGGCTAATTTACTGTGTAAGCACTGGGGTGACAGAAGGCAGACATATCAACTGGCCAGGTCATACTGTCATCTTGGTCATTTGGTGCTTCTTCAGTGGTTACTTTTTGGTAAGTGTTAAAATGAAGAGATGAACCCTTTACACTTTGTACCCATTCCCATAGTTGCAGCCACGTGACTCTTCCCCAGATGTCCTTTTTAATTTTTTTTCTTCTTTTTTTTGAGACAGTCTCACTTAGTCGCCCTGGGGTTGAGTGCCGTGACATCATAACTGAGAGCAACCTCAAACTCTTGGGATCAAGCAATCCTCCTGTTTCAGTCTCCCAAGTAGCTGGGACTACAGGTGCCTGCTACAACACCCAGCTAATTTTTCTATTTTGTAGAGACTAGGGACCTTGCTTTTCTCAGTCTGGTCTCAAACTCCTGAGCTCAGGCAATCCATTCGCCTAGGCCTCTCAATGTGTGTTAGGATTACAGGCGTGATCTAGCCAGACATTTTTTTTTTTCTTTTTGTGACAGAGTCTCATTATGTTGCCCTGGGTAGAGTGATGTGGCGTCACAGCTCACAGCAACCTCAAACTCTTGGGTTTAAGCAAGTTTCTTGCCTCAGCCTCCCACGTAGCTGGAACTACAGGTGCCTGCCACAACGCCCGGCTATTTTTTTGTTGTAGTTGTCATTGTTGTTTAGCAGGCCCGGGCCTGAACCCACCAGCCCTGGTGTTATGTGGCTGGTGCCCTAACCACTGAGATACGGGTGGCGAGCCCAGCCAGACTTTTTTTTTTTTTGACAGAGTCTCACTATGTCGCCCTTGGTAGTGCTGTGGTATCACAGCTCACAGCAACCTCCAACTCTTGGGGTTAAGCAATTCTCTTGCCTCAGCCTCCCAAGTAGCTGGGACTACAGGTGCCCGACACAACACCCGACTATTTTCTGGTTGTAGTTGTCATTGTTGTTTAGCTGGCCTGGGCCGGGCTTGAACCCACCAGCCTTGGTGCATGTGGCTGGCACTGTAACCACTGTGCTACGGGCACCCAGCCTAGACAGACATTCTTGACCCTAGTCTTTCCACCCTTCCCTTTCAAGTTCCTGACTATTCAACCGAGGCATATACTGTTGCCCATGAATCAATATACATTATAATTTGAGGCTACTTCTTCACTCACACAAAGTGGATAACAAAGGATACCACCAAAAGCTCTGCCCACTGCCTTTCACGGACACCTTTGAGTGGGGCTGCACAGAAAAGCAGGCACACATTTTCAGCTTGTACCCAGATACTCAGCCAATCCACCCATAAACCAAATGTAAGCTCTTTCCTTTTATGTCAGCTGGTTGTAAGGGACACTTCCTTTTCCATGTGCCCATAGGCATGAGTTGAGAGAGAAGCACTGTGCAACACTAGTGGGTGACATCAAAGTGTGGACCACCTGTTTCTACAGTTTCTTTGTGCCCTATTAGGCTGTTTGAGCTCAATCTTGATGGATGTACCACTTTATCACACTCTAGTTTGCTGCTGGGCTTGCCCATCCTTATGACTAGGTGGGTATGACAGAACCTAGCTCACGATGGGCAATTCTGGGAACATGGTTATTTGATGTCTCAAGGACAAGTGCTCAATCTCTATAAGGGCATAGGAGCTGCTTTTCACATGGTGTATAATTCTCTGCTTCACATGGCATGGCCCTGTTCTAGAACCTAAGAGTTTGCACTGCACTGTTCCTGTTTGAGCTTGTTACAAACTCCACTTTTTTTTGTACCACAAACACTTCTCATATCAAGGAATATTATGGAGCACATGACCCAAAAAGTGGAATTGTTTTTCTTTTATTTCTTTTCTTTTTTTTTTGAGACAGAGTCTCAAGCTGTTGCCTTGGGTAGAGTTCCGTGGCATCATAGGTTACAGCAACCTCCAACTCAGGCTCAAGCGATCCTCTGGCCTCATTTTTTTCTATTTTTAGTAAGACGGGGGGGGGGGTGTCTTGTTTATTTCTCAGGCTGGTCTTGAACTCATGAACTCAAGCAATCTACCCGCCTTGGCCTCCCAGAGTGCTAGGATTATAGGCATGAGCCACTGTGCCCAGCCTAGTGGAATTGTTTTTATTGCAGCATAGATTTACTAGAAAGGCCTTTCTCGCTCTGGGTCCCACTCAAAATTAGTAGTCTTCCATGTTATTCAATAAATGGGCTAATACAGCATTCCCAAATGGAGAACATGTTACTTCCAGACCCAAAGAGACTCAACTTTACGCTCTTTCTTTGAGGTGGGAAATTCAAGGTGCAAAAATTTCTCCATCACTGTGCAGTAAATGTTCCAGAATTCTTCAGATCTTAGGCCACTGGGGTCCTAAAAACTTCACTCATGTTGGCTCATCCCCGAATCTTTGCCGGGTTTATCTCCTACTTTCCAGAGTGCACATTTTAGGGCATCCAGGGTACTTCTTCCTGCTCATCAGGTCCAGTTAACATGATACCATTGACACAGTGGACCAATATGATGTTCTGTGAAATATCCAGATTATTTAGATCCCTTTGAGCTATATTACAAGAGAGAGTAGGAGAAATAACATAGCCCCGAGATAAGACTGTGCATATATCCTTGTGTCCATTCCACGTGAATGAGACCAGTTTCTGATTTTCCTTCCTGATGGGTATGAAAAGAATATATTTGCCCTAATCAGTAGCCACATGACACCTGCTAAAGGTTTGTTAATCTGCTTTAGTAAAAATACCACATCCAGCTCAGTGGATGTAATTAGGACTTTTACTGGGCAGGTGCTAGACAGATTAATTAAATGGGAATATAATGAGGACCATTATTTCTGAATTATTGAAAGTGTTAAGGATAATACTAATCTTTGCTATCCCTCCACCAGAGAAGTGATATTGTTTTTATCTATTTTCTTTGCCAATGGAAGGGTTTTTCTTTGAGGGGGTGACTTTCAGGGTCTTCCATGGGGCCTTTCTTATTATAATAGCTCTTACTCCATAGATCAAGGAACTGAGGTATGGATTCTCTAATTGTTGTATATTTACTTCTATTATTCATTTTGGAGTCATGGAGATGACTATTGAACTGCTGTGAGACAAAACTGGGGCAATGCTCATTATTACCTGACCCCAATAATCCCCTTTCTAACAAGGGGCCATAATAACACTTCGGGCTATACCAGTGTCTACTTATTTCCTGGGTCCACTAGATCTCAAAAAACTCTGTATATTTTTCTTTCTCATGCTATCTGAGAAATGGTCATAGATACTTTTGGAGAAGAATTGGGGAGCACGATTGGATGTATTTGCCATGTTGCTGTAGGATCCTTTTTGTTTTATTGTTGGGGATTCATTGAGGGTACAAGAAACCAGGTTACACTGATTGCATTTGTAAAGTCCCTCTTACAATCGTGTTTTGCCCCCAGGTAGGATTCTTTCTTAGGGGAACCTGGTCTCTCCCTTACTTTCTTGGTTCTGGGTCTAAAAATTAGCTTAGGTTTGGAAATGAGGAAAAGTGTTGTGACTTTCCACTGGGCAAGTTAGCTCAGACTTCTGCTAACTTAATTTTTATCTTTTTAAAAATTATATACATAGCAATGCCCCTATTGGCTGTTCTTCTGTCATGAGCAGTGCATCCCCATTAACCTGTATCCCATCCCAGCTCACCATAGATGAAAGCCTCAATAATTGCATTGCCAGAGACTATCAGCCTTCCAACTACTGCTACTAATGAGGTCATCATTCCCAACTGATTATCAGGTAATCCATCTCTAGAATCTCATTCTTTGATTCTGTTTCCTAGGTTTATTCCTGGCACCAATTATCTCTGATTTTTTTTTTATTTTTTGCAGTTTTTGGCCAGGGCTGGGTTTGAACCTGCCACCTCCGGCATATGGGGTCGGCGCCCTACTCTTTTGAGATACAGGTACCACCCTCTGATTGGGTTTTTTTAATCTGTAAGAAATGGATTTGGGAGCTTGGTTTTTTTTTTGTTTTTTTTTTATAAGACAGCGTCTCACTATGTTGCCCTCGGTAGAGTTTTGTGGTGTCACAGCTTACAGCAACCTCCAACTCTTGGGCTTAAGTGATTCTCTTGCCTCAGCTTCCTGAGTAGCTGGGACAACAAGCACCTGCCACAACACCTGGCTATTTTTTTGGTGTAGTTGTCATTGTTGTTTAGTAGGCCCCTGGCCAGGTTTGAACCCGCTGGCCCCGGTGTATGTGGCTGGCGCCTTGACCGCTGAACTAGGGGTGCTGAGCCAGAGTGCTTGTGATTTATTAAGGGAGTGCTTTCTTTTTCTTTTCTTTTCTTTCTTTCTTTTTTTTTTTTTTTTGAGACAGAATCTCACTTTTGTTACCCTTGGTAGAGTGCCATAGCGTCATAGCTCACAGCAACCTCCAATTCTTGGGCTCAAGTGATTCTCTTGCCTCATTTCACAAGGAGCTGGGACTATAGGCTCCTGCCACAATGCCCAGCTATTTTTTTTAGAGATGAGGGTCTCACTTTTGCTCAGGCTGGTCTCAAACATGTGAGCTCAGGGCAATGCACCCACTTTGGCCTCCCATATTGCTAGGGTTGCAGGCATAAGCTACCTCGCCTGGCCTGAGGAAGTGCTTTCTATGAAAAACTTAAAAATTGTAAGAGAAGTAGGATAGGGCAGGGAAGGAACTAAGTAAAATATGATCCCAGGTAATTCTAACCTTGGCTGGATCCATCAGCAGGAGTGGAGGAGCCTCAGAATAATTGTATCACAGAATTGTCCTGCCTTAGAGAAAAGAGGCTGGGTCCCTGAATTCCCATATCACTCATTAGCCACCCCCCAGTAAGGGAGGATGTGTAACCTCCCAAATATCTTTGAGTAAGTATTGGAGTAGGCATAAGGACAAATACAAATTAAAAATAGGAGACTTAGGGCAGCGCCTGTAGCTCAGTGAGTAGGGCACCAGCCCCAGATACTGAGAGTGGTAGGTTCAAACCTGGCCCCAGCCAAATTGCAATAAAAAAATAGCCAGGCGTTGTGGTGGGCGCTTATGGTCCTAGCTACTTGGGAGGCTGAGGCAAGAGAATCACCTAAGCCCAAGAGCTGGAGGTTGCTGTGAGCTGTGAGGCCACAGAGCTCTACCGAGGGCGACAAAGTGAGACTCTGTCTCTAAATAATAATAATAATAATACAATTAAAAAAAAATAAAATAGGAGGCTCAGGTGGCACCTGTAGCTCAAGCGGCTAAAGCGCCAGCCACATACACCAGAGCTGGTGGGTTTGAATCTGGCCCGGGCCTGCCAAACAATGACAACTACAACTGAAAATCAGCTGGGTGTTGTGGCGGGTGCCTGTAGTCCCAGCTACTTGGGAGGATGAGGCAAGAGAATTGCTTAAGCCCAGGAGTTTGAGGTTGCTGTGAGCTGTGATGTTACAGCACTCTACCCAGAGCGATAGCTTGAGGCTCCATCTCAAAAAAAAAAAAAAAAAAAAAAGAAAGAAAGAAAGAAAATAGGAGGCCTGTAATCCTGGCACTCTGGGAGGCCAAAGTGGGACGATTGTTTGATCTCAGGAGTTCCATACCAGCCTGAGTAAGAGTGAGACCCCATTTCTACTAAAAATAGAACAAATTAGCTAGGCCTGGTGGTGCATGCATGCAGTCCTAGCTACTTGGTAGGCTGAGAAAGGAGTATTTTTTTAGCCCTCTTTGAGGTTGCAACAAGCTATTATTACACCTGGGGTAACAGGGTAAAACCTTGTCTCAAAAAACAAACAAATAAAAAACAACTCTTGAACAACATAGGTTTGATCTGCGTTGGTTCACGTATATGAAGATTTTTGTTTGTTTGTTTTCTTTTCTTTTTCTTTCTTTTTTTTTTTGAGACAGAGTCTCACTCTGCCACCCTGGGTAGAGTACCATGGCATCACAGTTCACACAGCAACCTCAAACTCCTGGATTTGAGTGATCCTCTTGCCTCAGCCTCCAGAGTAGCTGGGACTACAGGCACCTACCACAGTGCCTGGCTAGTTTTTCTATTCTTAGTAGAGACAGGGTCTTGCTCTTGCTCAGGCTGGTCTTGAACTCCTGAGCTCAGGTGATCCACCTGCCTCAGCCTCCCAGAAGGCTAGGATTACAGGCGTGAGACATCATTCCCAGCCTGCTCAGGCTGGTCTTGAGAATAGAGTGCTAGGATTATAGGTGTGAGCCTCTGAGCCTGCCGTCCATATTTTTTTCCATAAATATATAGGTTATCATTTACTATCATAAAATATACATGCATTTATTATAAAAAGTTAAAATTTATCAAAACTTGTGCACAAAAACCTTAGAGATTGTACATAGTTGAGAGAAATATAAACATGTAAAAATACAGTTTATAATTGCATAAAATTCACTGTAGTACATACTGTAATGCAGTAATGATTTCGTAGCACCTCGTGTTTGAACCCACCGTGGGACTACAGGTGCCTGCCACAACATCCAGCTTTTTTTTTTTTTTTTAAATTTAGCAGGCCCAGGCTGGGTTCGAACCAACCAGCCCCAGAGCATGTGGCCAGCATCCTAACCACTGAGCTACGGTGCCCAGCAACCTCAAACTCTTGGGCTTGAGCAATCCTCTTGTCTCAGCCCCCTGGGACTATAGGTGCCCACCACAATGCCCAGATAGTTTTTCTATTTTCAGTAGAAATGGGGTCTCACTCTTGCTCTGGCTTGTGTCAAACATCTGAGCTCCAACAATAATCTTGCCTCAGCCTCTCAGTGTGCTAGGATTATAGGCATGAGCCACTGTTACCTGCCCATACAAAATATATGTTAATGGACTATTTATATTATTGGTAAGGCTTCCACTCACCAATAGAGTATTAGTAGTTACGTTTGGGAGAGTCAAAAGTTATGCAGCTGGGTGCAGTGGCATTGTGGTGGGCGCCTGTAGTCCCAGCTACTCAGGAGGCTGAGGCAAAGGGTTCTCTTTTTTTTGAGACAGAGCCCCAAGCTGTCCCCCTGGGTAAAGTGCCATGGCATCATAGCTCACAGCAACCTCAAACTCCTGGGCTTAAGTGGTTCTCTTGTCTCAGCCTCCCAATTCAATTAAAATTATATAATTTTCTTTTTTTTGAGACAGAGCCTCAAGCTATCACCCTGGATAGAGTGCTGTGGCATCACAGCTCACAGCAACCTCCAATTCCTGGGCTCAAGCGAGTCTCTTGCCTCTGCCTCCCAAGTAGCTGGGACTACAGGCGCCC
>CAUYON010150744.1:0-10399 GCA_963573935.1 Arctocebus calabarensis | reverse complement strand
GATCTGTACTGACTGTGTCCTGTGAGGACAGGGGCTCTCAGTGTGTGATCTGTACTGACTGTGTCCTGTGAGGACAGGGGCCCTCAGTGTGTGATCTGTACTGACTGTGTTCTGTGAGGACAGGGGTCCTCAGATACTGAAAAGAACTTACTGTGACCTGTTAGGACATGGGCTCTCAGTGTGTGATCTGTACTGTGTGTGTCCTGTGAGGACAGGGGTCCTCAGTGTGTGATCTGTACTGACTGTGTCGTGTGAGGACAGGGGCCCTCAGTGTGTGATCTGTACTGACTGTGTCGTGTGAGGACAGGGGCCCTCAGTGTGTGATCTGTACTGACTGTGTCCTGTGAGGACAGGTGCCCTCAGTGTGTGATCTGTACTGACTGTGTCCTGTGAGGACAGGGGCCCTCAGTGTGTGATCTGTACTGACTGTGTCCTGTAAGGACAGTGGCCCTCAGTGTGTGATCTGTACTGGGCATGTCCTTTGAGGACAGGGGCCCTCAGTGTGTGATCTGTACTGACTGTGTCCTCTGTCCTGAGTGTGTCCTGTGAGGACAGGGGTCCTCAGTGTATGATCTGTACTGAGTGTATGCTCCTGTGAGGACAGGCCCTTAAGTGAGTGACCTGTACAGAAAGGCCACAAATGATGGAAAATTTGAATATCAGTTCTTGCATTATGTATTGTTTGGTTTAATATGGAAGCCTTTATTTTAACATATGTATAGGAAATACATATGAAGGACATATGAAGCCTAGGTTCTTTCAGTTTTCCTTACCAGTATTATGTGTCTGCCTGTGTGTTGCCTTTAGTTTTTGTTTTCTACTAATATACTGCACATTTGAGCATAGGGGTCCTTCTTTGGTTTCTCTGCTGACTGTTGCACAGAGGAACAGGAACTTTCAGCATGTGATCTCACTGGTCTTGTGCAGTTGTGCAGGTGGGGTGAGTTTTACGCTGGTCAGCATAACAGTGCTGGAGAAGTCATTGGGAAATTAAGATTTAAAGAAAGATTAGTGAACAAAAGGCACGATATTGAATGAAATCAGTCTACGGCCCCCATAGACATTTTGACACTGTTTTTGCACAAAGGTGATGAGTTTGCTTTTCTCTTCTCTTAGCTAAAGACACTCCACAAACTTTACTTGCTTTGTATATCAGTTAGGAAGTCCAAAGTTAAGTAAACTCTTAATAATAAGAAGTCAACAGCTTAGCAGCTCACAATGAGCTTAATTCCAATCTTTTATCTTAATAATTTGTCCTGACGCACTAATTATGAGTCATCTGGTTTGTGTTCTGTATTCTATTTTTGCGTAGACAGTATTTCATCTTTCTGTGATGCCACATAGTCAGTTTCAGGACAGGGCCAGGCCGGACAGTGCATCATGAATGTGGAGAAGCCTGTCTTGCTCTCCTGGAATGTTCATGGAATGAGCTTGTTTGGAATCTTGGAGTGGTATAGGAACTTGCAGATGGACAAGAGCGATTTTCCCTTCCCGGCAACAGTGGAAGCATGTGACAGTGTGTGGACATGGGAACAGTCTGGTGTGCTCAGGGACCAAAATGGTTTTCCATTCAGTTGCAATAATCATGATGCTGTGAGGAACAAGTGCAGTCAAGCATCGGAAAATGTGACCTAGTGCCAGATCCAAAAGGGCTCAGTAGAATTGAAATTGTGGAAGAGTTCAGGCACTTGCAAACATATTTCTTTTTTGGGGTATGCACACCAATGTGTGTTCAACTGGAAGAAGATTGTTGGTGTGTAGCTGAAGAAGCTGAGCCCCACTGCCCTGGTGGGCCCAAGGGGTGTGAGGAAGCTCCCACCACAGTGGTCCTGATGGAAGGTCAGCCAGGTGGGAAGCAGGTGGGGAGAGAGGATGACTGTTTCCTTCTTCATTAGTTGGGAGAGAGGAATGGAGAGAGGAGGAGGTATTGTTGCAGGAAGACGAGGCCCAACGGAGAGAAAGAGCACCCAAACACAACATTTATAAGAGGAAGGGCTTTATTCACCAGCCGGGAGCTTACAGCATACAAGAATTCCAAATGGCTGTGCTCCCCAACTGGCTTGGTTTTTCCCTTTTTATTGACAGTCAAAAGGTTCCACCCCACAGGTACCCTTCTCATTGGCCAGTTTGAATCAAGCGAGAGATGCTGCTCCAGCCCCTATAGAACTAGAGAATTTCACAGAACTTGGAAATTTCCAATTTCCAGGAAGTTAAGTCTACAAATTCCCAAGAGCTGAGTCACCATGGAGAAGACCCTGCAGGTGTATACTTGTGGTCTCCTTGAGAAGACCTGTTCTCCTGGACCCCACCATTCTTGGGTATCCTCTCTCAGTAGCTGGGACAACTCCCCCCTACCCCACCCCTATGTAGAGGTAGGGAGCAGTGTAGATCTAGCCAGTTCTTCTATTCCATGATTGTGCTTGGGCAGACAGCTGCAAAAATGCCTCATGAGGCCTTTAGACTGACTTCATGCAATTTCCTGCCTTTTGTTCAGCTAATCTTTCTTCACATCTTAATTTCACAATGACTTGTCCAGCACTGTTATGCTGATCGCTGAAAGGCATAGTCAGCCTCAGCAGAGATCTCCTGGATGGGTTTCTACTGGGATTTTATCAGAATTTCTTCCCTAATTTCCCAGAATCAGAGTCTGTCTGGGTGTTTGGCATTTATCTAAGGCAGTGATTTTCAACCTGTGTGTCAAAAGAGGATCTTAGGTATGTTGTGAAAATTTTGAGAGACCATTAATGAAATTATTTTCAAAATAAGTTCAAAGTATGTGAGTATATATTTTTTTTCACTTTTTTTTTCTTGGTCGACATTAATTTGAGTGTGCCATGAAAGTTTAATTCTAAGTTCGAGTGTACTGCAAGATAAAAAAAGGTTGTAATACACTGGGTTAAGGCAAGGTTTGGCAGGGGCCCCAGGGAACAGGCCTAGAGAAAACCTTGTATGTCCAACCTTGGAGAGAGGCTCAGGGCTTTCCTGCCCCTCTACACAGCTCAGGGAGGCAGGGCTGGACTCTGGGCCCTCTCTGTTCCCTCATCACTGGAACCTCACAGCAGTTTGGAAGGGACCTAGGAAACCAACATATGCCTAGGATTTCAAAAGCACTTTTTACATCTACTTTTATAGCCAGAGGCTCTCTTTCCCCTTGACCCTTCCTGTGGCCTTGGCACTAAGTAAAGTTTTCCCAACAACCTAAGATCCTCTTTTGACACACAGGTTGAAAATCCCTGCCTTATAGAAATGCCAAACACCTAGAAAGGTCTTTAAAGGGTGACCAATCAGCATGTCAGACATAAAATTGGACCCTGTGCCCATCACAGGCAAACAAACAGTGAAGAAGAGGGATACTTCCAGATATGCCCCCTCCCTGGAGACACTCCCCGCTTCACTGCACATTTGTGGTTGACTCGGAATCCAGGCAATGTTCAGTGAGTAGAAAAGATTTGCAAGATTCAAGCATGCAAAGCAATTCTGACCCTAGCACAGTGGTGTGCATGGTGGACGGTGCCCCTGCCCCAGTGCCCAGGCCAGCCAGGCTGTCAGGTGCACCAAGGCCCTGTGCCCAGATTCCTGCTGGGCAGCCTGTGACTGACAGGCTGAATGTAGGGACCCGCCCAGGAAGGAATGAGTGGGCCAATCCCTACCCCTCCAAACTCTTATCTTCCCATCTGCCTTAATCCGTGTTAAACTTCTTTTTCGAACTCAGCCTGTTTGTGCCTGAGTGAAATAAAGACCATGTTGCCCACACAGAACCTGGGCTCCACTTCCCTTTATTCACATCTCGGAATAACCCCTCAGTTTTGGTCCTTCATCTCTCATGTTGGTGCCAAGAACCCGGGACAGGGAGAATCCCCCTTGGGGGGCTGAGATACACCCTGTGGAACCCAGTCCCAACTAGATATACTCTTGTTCCAGTGAGACAAAGGGGGACGGGGCACCCCTCTGACCCTACCCAGAATTCATCCATTTAATGGTGAGGTGAGCATTCACCTATTCCCCCTTTCTGCGCCTTTTAACTCCATGCCAACTCATCTGTCCCTCTTCCTCTATTTCTAGGCCTTTTAAGCATTTATATATAAACCCTCTCTGAGCCTTTTTAAGTTCCCCTCCCTTTCCCCAGTCTGGGCCAAAACACTCCAGTAGTTGGTGCCTCTTAAATCTGGCACCAGTCATGGACTAACCCTGGCTAGTGAGACTCACCTGTTCAGTGCCTCCAGCATGGAGATGCCCTCCCTTGGGCATGGGCCTCTGTTTTCTGGCTGGTTAAAGGTCTTCCAAGGAAGCCTGGTAACCTCTCCAGCCCCAGCCTTGGCCGCTTCCTCCTCCTCCCCCTGGTAAGTTCTTTATTCATTTTTGTTTTAATCTCCTTTATTTTCTACCTCCAGTTTCTCATATGGGGACCGTTTAGTCATGGGTTCCCCCTTCTTCACCTTTAAGCTGCCTCTTAACTCTCCTCAAGCCTCTACACCTTTATCCTGCCCTTAAACCTAAATGCCTCATCTTTTTCTGTAATGCCGCTTGGTCTCTGTACAAACTAGACAATTGCTCATGATAGCCTGAGAATGGCACCTTTGACCTTTCTATCCTCACTGACCTCAACAATTACCTTCAGAGACTGGGCCAATGGTCAGAAATCCCTCACATTCAGGCCTTCCTCCTCCTCCAAAATATTTCTTATTTGTGTTTGTCTGGTGAACCTTCTCAAATTTTCCTTGCACGGGCCAAACCAACCCTCCTTGAACCCCCTGATTCTCCATTGTCTTCCTTCAGACAAGCCTCCCTATTCTGTCCCTCTAATACCCCTTTCCTAAATCTCCTCCCTACCCACAGAATCCCCCCATCCGCCCTCTGTCCACTGCCCCCCACCTGCCTTCTACTACACATGGACAAAAAAGATATCAGACCCAGGAGAGAAAGGAAAGATATTGGACCTTAATTCCCCACCTCATACTAGATCTGGCCACACCATTGGACCTTCCACTTCCATACCACCACAACCTCTACACCTCCTCCAAGAGTTTGCGGGAATGGAAGGTATCATCAGGGTTCATGTCCCATTTTCTCTTTCATATCTGTCCCACATAAGTCAGAAATTAGGTTCATTCTCCACAGATCTCACAAAATACTCTCAAGAATTTAGATATCTAACACAAGATCTGACCTGGCATTATTTATATGTCATCCTCACATCCACCCTAACCTCGGAGGCGAGGGAGCGGGTCTGAACCCAGGCTCAGGTTCATGCCAAAGATCTATAGTAGACAGACCAAACCCTGCTGACAGGCACTAGGGCTGTCCCCTGGGAGGATTCGAATTGGAATTACCAAACTGATGCTCCTGGGGTCCACCTCCATAACCACATGGTCCAGGATCTCTTAGAGGGCGTAAGAAAAGAAGCCAATAAAGGTCATCAATTATGACAAATTGAAAGAAATAACTCAGAAACAGGATGAGAATCCTGCCCAATTTTTAGCATGTCTTAACCAAGCTTTCCACCACTATACCACCCTATTGTTGAAGAGCAACAAGGGCAAACTCATTATGAACATGCATTTCAATTCTCAGACTGCACCCAGTATCTGGAATAATACTCCAAAAATCCCCCCAGGGTCCTCAGACCTCCCCCAAACATCTCATTGACCTGGCCTTCAAGGTCTTCAATAACATGGAAGAGGCCTCTAAGCAGCAGTGCCTATCAGAGCTCCAGTTATTGGCATCCACCATGGACAACCCCAACTACTTCTTAAAAATCTTCTGGACAGTTGGGAAAAAAAGAAAACTTCCCCTGGGACTGTGCTCCAACCATGGTATATCTGGTCACTGAGCCAAACAGTGGCCAAATCCAGCCCCCACCCAAGCCATGTTCAGCCTGCAGAGGTCCTTACCAGAAGTCTGACTTCCCAGGTCCTTCTGAGGATCCAGTTCACAGTCACTCTCGGGAATTGGCTGAATCCCCTAACCTCTTAGGCTTGGACATTGAAGAGTGATGGTTCCCAGAAAGTCAGCAGGCCCCTTAGATGATCATTAGAACTGAACTCCAGGTATCTTTGTTAGTGGAAGGTAAACCAATCTCTTTTCTGATTAATACTGAGGCCATATATTCCACCTTGCCCTGCTATAAGGGTTCCTTACAACAAACAGAGATTTCAGTGGTGGGTATTGATGACAATTTGCTGTGCCCTCATGCTACTCCACCCTTGAGGTGCTCACTTTCCAGACACTCTTTTTCACATTCATTCCTTATCATTCCTTCATGCAGCATTCCTCTGCTAGACAGAGATATCCTTTCAAGATTACAAGCTACTCTGACAACTGCTGCCAACTTCCACCTCTCACTATCCATCCTGCTCCTCTCTAAGCCCTCCCCTACAACTCCTCCATCTCACAATCTGACCTTCTTGCAGACCTTGTTGTGTGGGATCCTGTCTTCCTTCTATAGCCTCCCATCATTCACCCATTCTCATTGCCCTCTGACACCAACATTCATATTCTTCCTTTAAACAATACCCAATCCCCATGGTAGCCTTCAGAGGTGTTAAATCACTCATCCTCAAACTCCTGTAGGCTGGTATTCTCAAACCTACTAATGCCCCCTACAACACTCCCATCCTTCCTGGAAAAAAAAGTCTAATGGTTCAAATCAGTTAATGCAAGATTTACAGGCCATCAATGAAATTGCTCAGCCTATTCATTCAGGAGTCTCTAATCCCCATTCTCTTCTATCAACCATTGTTTCCAATACCTTCCAAAACACGGTTTTAGATCTCAAAGACACCTTTTTTAACATCCCCATCCATGAGCTCTCCCATCCCTCTTTGCCTTCACCTGATCCCGATTCCTCCACCAGCCAACAACTCACCTGGAAAGTCCTCCCACAAGGATTTAAAGATAGTCCTCATTACTTTGGTCAGGCACTTCAGGCCAACCTCCTGCAGTTAGCTTTATTGAAAAATTCTACAGTTCTTCAGTACATAGATGACCTTCTCTTATGCATCCCCTCCCCCACTGCCTCCCAGCAAGACATTGTTCTCTTACTCCCTTTTCTCACCACCAAGGGGTATACAGTGCCCTCTACCAAAGCCCAGTTAACCTCTTCCTCTTTCCTTGGTATCCTCTTGGTATCCTCTTATAGGAATGAGAAAAACTCACTACCTCTGGCCTTCTCCTCCTTACCTTTTCCCCAAACAAAAAATGATGTCCTCTTCTTCCTGGGGGTTCTAGGATATTTTAGAGTCTGGATTCCCAATTTCATGGCATCAGCTAAACCTCTATACACAACCTTTAAAGGTTCTCCCACCAAAATCCTAGACCCACATCAGCTTTGGTCAAGTTCTTTCCTCTCCCTAAAATCCTCACTGTCCCAAGCACTCTCCCTCTATCCCCCGGATCCCCACTATCCATTTTACCTCTCAGTGTTAGAATACCAAGGATGTGCAGTAGGATTCCTAACACAGAAACCTCACGATAATCACCTCCCAATAGCATTCCTCTCAAAACTGATAGAATTCACAGCCCTTGGCTGGCCACCTTGCCTTTGAGCAGTGGCAGCCAGGTCTGTCCTTTTCTTGGAGGCCCAGAAACTTACCTTCCATTCCCCCACGTATTTAATTACCCCTCATAACATTATATCCCTCTTAAAACACCAATACTTATCATCTTTAATTTCTGCACCTCACTCCAGCTCTAATCCTCCTGATAGAAAACCCAGACCTTCACTTTCTCCCTAGCCTAGCTAGAAAACCCCTCAACTCCACTACCTTCCCTCCACTCACATGACCCTCACACTTTTAAGAACTCATTCTATGATTGTTGCCCTTTAATCCCGGTAACACTACACCCTTTTCCCAACATCTCCCTCTTTTCCTTACCTAAACCCCAAAACACCTGTTTTATTAATGGCACCTGTTTTATTCTATGCCCACTCACTGCTCACTCCATTGCCAAGGTAGGCTTTGCTATTGTGATTTCTTCCTGCATTATCACCTCCATTACTTTGCCCTCTGGCACCTCCTCACAACAGGGAGAATCTTAGACCTCATTAAAGCATTACAACTCGCACGAGGCCAGCCCATTGCATATACCCAGATTCTAAGTATACTTTCCACTTAATCCATCACTAAGCAGTCGCATGGCAAGAAAGAGTATTCATTACCACTCAAGACTCCTCTATTGTCAATGCCACACTCATTGCAAACCTCCTAAATGCAGCCACTCTCCCAAAGGAAGTAGTCATCTTCCACTGTAAAGGCCACTGAAATAAAACAGATCCAATTTCTTTTTTTTTTTTTTTGAGACAGAGCCTCAAGCTGTCACCCTGGGTAGAGTGCTGTGACATCACAGCTCACAGCAATCTCCAACTCCTGGGCTCAAGCGAGTCTCCTGCCTCCGCCTCCCAAGTAGCTGGGACTACAGCGCCTGCCACAACGCCCGGTTTTTTTTTTTTGGTTGCAGCCATTATTGTTGTTTGGCGGGCCCGGGGGCTGGATTTGAACCCGCCAGCTCAGGTGTACGTGGCTGGCGCCTTAGCCCGTTGAGCCACAGGCGCCGAGCCAAAACAGATCCAATTTCTAAAGGCAATCAAAAGCCAATATAGAAATCAAATGGGCAGCTCAATACCCTTACACCCCCCATCACCCCAGAAGGACAGTATTTGTCCTCAGATAAATTCTCTCCAGTATATACATCCAAAGAACAGGACAATTACTGGCATCTTCCCAAATGGGGAGGATGGTTTCTTCAACAGGGAAAATTTATTTTTCTTTCTTCCCAAGCACAAAACATTCTCTCTTCTTTGCACAGTAGCCTTTATGTTGGCTTAAAGCCTCTTTACACCCTTCTTTCTCTGCTCCTTTCTCACCCATGATTATATTCCCCTTTAAAACAGAAAACCTAGTCTTGCACAATCTGCACCTGGGTCTCACCCTAGGGGGCCATAAAGATACCCCCTTTTCCACACATCATGCCCCAGGACCAGACCCCTAGACAAGACTGGCAAATTAACTTCACCCACATACTTCCTGTACAAAAATATAAACTTCTAGTTTGGGTTCATACCATCTCAGGATGGGTCGAAGCCTTCCCGATGACAAGTGAGAAAACCCATAGAGTTGTCTTCACCCTCTTCTACCACCTAATTCCTAGATCTAGTCTCCCCCACTCCATTTGAGTGACAATGGCCCAGCTTTCATCAGATCACCTCCCAAACGTCACAAGCCCTAGGAATTCAGTGACACTTACGTGCCTTATAGGCCTCAATCATTAGGAAAAGTAGAACAAATGAACAACATCCTCAAACAACATCTCACCAAATTAGTACTCCAACACAAACAAGATTAGATTATACTCCTCCTCATTGCTTTACTCCACATTCACTCTGCCCCCTGCAAACCCCCTCTTTTGCAGCCCTTTTGAAATAATGTAAAACAGAACTATTATTCTGGACCCTGGGCCCCTCCAGAGTTTTTCATAGGAAATCTCTCTCTCTAGAATTTGATGAAGACATGGAAAGAGTAGCAGAGTATTTGGCAACTCTATAATCCCAAGTTAATGTTTTATCTGTAGTATTCCTCCAAAATAGCCAATCCTTAGATTTAATTACAGCAAAAAAAGGAGGCACATGTATTTTTCTGGGAGAATATTGTTGTGTCTTTGTAAACCAGTTAGGAATTATCATAGACAAAGTAAAACATCTCTGAGAACGAATCAGAAGAACAAACAGATCTTGAATCATCTAATCCCTGGTCCTTCTTTGACTCCCGGACTCTTTGATTATTTTCTATTTTAGGTCCACTAATTATGATCTTTCTCATTCTCAGTTTCGCACCAGTAATCCTCTGCCTCATCTCCAGCTTTATTGACCAGGCAGTCACTCAGGAAAGCAACTGCTCATGTCCTCTCCCTACATCGATAGCAAGCACTTCAGACTGAAGGCCCAGGAGTGTTTCTGCAAACATCACTCCCTTCCCCCTTCCTTTCTTTCCTTATAGGCAGTGAACACCAACCCTCAACCACAGGAAGCTATTAAAGAGACACCACACCGATCACTCCGCCTCCTTATAATAGACTAAAAAGACAGGCATGCTAGGGCCAAATGTAGGGACCCACCCAAATAGCACCATCCTGCCCAGGCAAGAACATCCTGCCCAGGAAGTAATGTGTGCATGAACATTCTCCCCAGGAAGAAAGGAATGCATCAATCCCTTTCCCATCTGAACTATTATATTCTCACCTGCTTTAACCCACTGCTGACTTCTTTTTTTTTTTTTTGTAGAGACAGAGTCTCACTTTATCGCCCTGGGTAGAGTGCCGTGGCGTCACACTGCTCACAGCAACCTCCAGCTCTTGGGCTTAAGTGATTCTCTTGCCTCAGCCTCCCTGGTAGCTGGGACTACAG
>CAUYON010150743.1:0-17496 GCA_963573935.1 Arctocebus calabarensis | reverse complement strand
AAAAAGATTGAATCAAGGTGTTTTCTTATATGTGGATGCTTGGTTTTTAGAATAGTTGATGCACCTCTGTACATTATACTTGGATAAAAACCCATGATGAATTTTCTTGTGTGTAAATGTTATTTATTTAACATAGACATTAAAAGTAACCTGGAAATTACTTGCCTGAGGCTCTAATGAAACTCAAAGTGCTATTTAGAACCTGCACCAAATTGGCAAGCAAATCTGCCTAAATTTACATCTTAAATTGTTATAAATTACAAATTGCTAAAGAAAGAGTATTATGAACAGTAGAGCGTATTTTCTAGGGTTTAGAGGAAGTAATAAGCAGGCAGAGTCAACCACTAAAAACTGACCACTTTGCTCGTCAGTTGTTAGAATGCCATGTTTAGGCATTGGAGCAGATTGGAGCATCGGTGCACACGACTCTGAACCAGCAAACTCACGGTGTGTGTATAGATGGGGAATTTCAAGTCATGAAATGTTTTCATTACCAAGCTCTACCTGATGCCAGTACATCTGTTTTATTTCAAAGCTATTTCCTGTTTCTGTACTCCTGTATTACCTGGGAATCAGTTTCTTTCTCAGAACAAGAAGTTAACTTATATAAAGACTATGAATCTAAAGATAGACACAGCTGATATCACGCAGGTTTATAAGATAGCCTGCATATGCATTTCATATGTTTATGGTATTTCTGACTTTAAGTAGAGATAACATCCATACACTCTAAAATATATATTGTCTGGTAATAAACATTTTTTTTTAACTTCACTTTTGAATTTTTTTTTTTTTTTAAGAGACAGAGTCTCACTTTGTTGCTCTCTGTAGAGTGTTATGGCATTACAGCTCACAGAGATACCATCCATACACTCTAAAATATATATTGTCTGGTATAAACATTTTTTTTTAACTTCACTTTTGAATTTTTTTTTTTTTTTTAAGAGAGTCTCACTTTGTTGCTCTCTGTAGAGTGTTATAGCATTACCTCCAGCTCCTGGGCTTAGGCAGTTCTCTTGCCTCAGCCTCCTGAGTAGCAGGGACTACAGGCGCCCAGCTATTTTTTATTGCAGTTTGGCCAGGGCAGGGTTCAAACTTGCCACCCTCGATATATGGGGCCGGCACCCTACTCACTGAGCCATAGGTGCCACCCCACTTTTGAATCTTTAAAAATATTTTATATCCATGGGGAAAGATAAAATGTTTATTTGGAAGACTAAGGAGGGAAGGGTATAGGAGGTTAACTTTAAAAATCACCTAAATGAGTGGCTTTACTGAGGGTTGAATCAATAATGAAAAATGTTTAGTTTTTTAAAACAAACTTCCCACACATTACTCCCATGTTTTTTTTTAGCTGAAAGCTGCAATACAGAGTATATAGGAATATGAAAATGAATAGCTTGGAGGCATGGTAATTAGAGAATCAAGAAAGTTGAGTTCTAGACTTGATTTAACCTGTTCTCATTTTTTTATACAAAATGGAGATAATTTTGCAGACTTCATTGGATATTTGATCAAATGATATACAAATTTTACAAAGTCAAAAGTGCAAAATGTGCAGTAACTTCAAAGATTTTTTTGACTTTTATAAATTAAAATCTAATATTGATTTGGTTATTTTATAAGCAACAAACAAAGCAATTTACTACATACTGCTTGGTCACATTCTATAATTACTAAGGTTTAGTATAGAATTTAATAATTATCAAGTCCAGGATATGTATGTTTTGTTTTTAATATAACAAATTTCATACGAAGCATAGGCATTTTGGTGTATTTCAAATTTCCAATCAACACAAAAGCAGTAAATCATAGTAACTTCATTTTTTCCAAGCATAAAATGAAGATAACACTGATTAATGCTGAAGTGTTAATCAGAATAGAAAAATGTCTCATTATGCATTAGTAATGTTAAGCCAGGTGTGGTGGCTCATGCCTGTAATCTTAACGTTTTAGGAGGCTGAGGTAGGATTGTTTGAGGCCAGGGTAAGTTTAAGACCAGCTGAGCAGCATAGCAAGACCTTGTTGCTATACAATATTTTAAAACTTAGCTGAGGCGGGCACCAAAAGTTATAGCTACTCAAGAGACTGAGTAGGAGGATCGCTTTAGCCTGGGAGTTGAAGTAAGCTATGGTGATACCACTGCACTCTAGCCCAGACAACAGAATAAAACCTTGTTTCAAAAAATAATAAATAGATATTAAACCTCAGCAGGTCTGTGAGCTGTTCACCTGTTGACTTAGCATGCACTGAAGCAAAGGGCATAAGTACTGTTCTGCATTATGGAAGAAAGAGTATTTATGGAAGAAAAAGCACTGGGAGGGAGGCTTGGCTTTAAAGCCATGGGCCATGTGTCTCATGAGTAAATTTTGCCAGCTTCTGTTCTTTGCTTAAAATTGCTGTAGATGATAATGGATTTGCTGTATAAAAGTAAGGTAAAGAGATGTAGATCCTAACTTCATTAAGTTAATTATTCTCAGACTCCCCCAGATACTACTCATGCCTGGTCGTCTTTTTTGAACTTGAAAAAAAACCACCATCCCTAGTCTCCATGCTATAAATTTGCAGCACTGGATGCATTGTATTTTGATACAATATAATTACATTTTAATTTTGTATTTGGAACAAGTTTCAAATGTTCAAGCGTGCACATGGTAGGTATTCCATAAATCCTCTTAATAGAAAATAATTCTGGGTGCTTGGGACACATTTCTGCAATATTCTGGGAATACAGTTTCTCTCTGGGCCAAAGTAGAATTTCACTTTATAGTTGCTGTTTGGAAGTTTGGAAATAACACTCAGACTCAATATTCTTTAAGTTTTCAAGTTTAGCCCTTTAACAGAAGCTTGTATTAAATATCCCCGTAGTTTTCCTGCTCAGTAACAGGGCCCCTGAAAGCAGTATATACCTTATCATAGCCACCATTAAGACCTCACTTAGAACCTCATCTCTTGCTTCACTCCTTCCATCCATTGCCTCTTCCCTCTTCAAGCTAAAACACTTAAAACAAAAAACAAAAAAACTGCGCTATTCTACAGGGTGGCACAATTAACGGCGTTTATAATAGCGATCGGGCGCTCTAATTGCTTGAGATTGAGAAAGGAGCTGAATGACTTTCAAGGAGGTCGGTGGAGAGCATTCTCTAGGCGGTTTCATAGTCACGAGGTTTGTATGGAAGTGAGAGGCACAGGCATCTGGGATCCTTTCCCGGCAGTGCGACTTCCACCTGCTGGAGGAGGGGCCGGGGCGGAGCTAAGATGGGAGCGAGGTGACGCAGGAGCTATCCAGCTCGCTCAGCTCCCGCCCCGACCCCCACCGAGGCCCAGACTGCCTCGGGCTGCCGCTTGGTGAGTACTGCACAGATGCCGGCTCGGCCTCTAGCCACCCACCCGAGATTTGCGGGTCCTTCGGTATAGGGGTTGGGGGAGAGCATCCTGCTAAAATCCTTGAGCTGGAGTCAGACAAAGGATAGGTGGCAGATTAGGTTTGCTATAAGTAAGGGGAAAGGAATATAGATGCAGGAAATTGGGTAGTTCTTCAAATCAATGGCGTTGGCTGGGGTGGACGTGGAACAGACACCCTGCATTCCCAGTGGACAAGGGAAGCTTGGAAATGGATGGAAAGATTGGTGTCTGCCTTTCGCCTTTTCCATCAGAATTTCAGACTTTGCTGTTGCAACAAAGAGCTGGTCTCAGTTCTTTGAGGAGGAAGGTTTTGTATCTAGTACTGGCTGAAAAAAGCCTTTCCTTTGTAGAAAAAGAAATTGGAGTGTATAAATATTTCGGTTTCCAAAAAGAAAATCCACAGTTTTGCTTCCTCCCACCCCCAGCAGAATGACCCAAACGAGGGTTTGCAAGGCTGTTGCCAGAAGCATCCATCTTAAACAGGTGAAGCAGCTGCAGGGGAGCTGCGTGAATATCGTCCCCTCATTCTGAAGGCATATCCATAGAAGCCATCATTTAGCGCAGGTTGACTCCCCAGACCGATTTTCTCCCTATCTTTTCTCTCATTGCTGCTGCCCCCTCAAATTCTAACCCCCAGAACTGTAAGGCAGTATTACCGACAGGAGTAGCAATATTACTCTCCCGTGTATTCACATGCTTATCCCTATGACAACCCTATAAGGTAGATGCTGTTATTTTTCCCTTTTTGCAGAGGAGGAAGCTGGAGCACTCAGCTCAGGAAGGTCAATCAGATAACCGGTGGCTGAGCGCGCGTTCCTCATCAACCTCACCAACCAGATTGCAGGGCCGACACTGAGCTGCCCGTTTCCATTCCCCTCACGATCTTACACACAGATGTGTTTGCTAAGCTCAGATGTTCCCTGACACCACTTCTGACCTTTCTGTGCTTCTTTATCATTTGTGTTCTCCTAACTCCCTCCTGATAGCCTATCCTTCCCCGAAACTGTCAAAACTCAAGATGTCACCATCTCACTTTCTCAAAAATGAAACAAATTTTTCATTTAGGAAAATGAAAAATCATTTGTTTGTTTTAGTAGGAGAAGGAGAGAGCAGTGAAGTGAGGGGTAATGCAGAAATTTCAGGGAGCTGTAGGGAGGAGAAACTATGAGTGAGAACTGCCCAGAATGCAAATAGAGGGAATTGGACCCCTCTTCCTGTTGGTTTCTTTAAGCCCCTCCCACAGGGAAGTTCTGCTTAGCATGGACATCTTCAAGGACTTTTCTCTGTGATCCCTCTCTGGCTGGTCTATGAACTACAACCTGGAGGGGTTACACGATTGCATCGTCGCAGTTGCCAATTGTGGCCAATCAATGTAAGTTTGGTCTTTTCTCTGTAGGTTAAAAATGGTCTCCAGGATGGTTTCCACCATGCTGTCTGGCCTACTATTTGGGCTGGCTTTTGGATGGACCCCAGCATTTGCTTATAACCCACGAACCCCTGACCGGGTCTCAGAAACAGACATCCAGAGGCTGCTCCATGGCGTTATGGAGCAGCTGGGCATTGCCAGGCCCCGGGTGGAGTATCCAGCTCACCAG
Organism: Arctocebus calabarensis; assembly: GCA_963573935.1. Classification (NCBI taxonomy): domain Eukaryota; kingdom Metazoa; phylum Chordata; class Mammalia; order Primates; family Lorisidae; genus Arctocebus; species Arctocebus calabarensis. The sequence continues at coordinate 12,496 of CAUYON010150743.1, read as the reverse complement.
GCCATGAATCTTGTGGGCCCACAGAGCATTGAAGGTATTTACTGTGTTCTGATGGTTTCAAGTTTCCTTCAGTATTTTTCTATATATAATTATGTATTATAATTAATACATTCTTAAAATACTCTACTTCCTCTGTTTTCCCTTTTGCCCTAATCTACACAGTGTAATATACACAAGCCCACAATGAGACTGTAAGTCCTGTAAAATCAGGGACCTTATCTACCTAATTCACATCTAGCACAAAGTCGAGTTTATGTAATAGTTGCTCAGTTAATATTTGTTGAAAGGATGAAGGAGCATCTAATTTAAGATCTTCAAAATGTAGAACCTACAGGACCTGACTTGATTTTTAGGAATGACTCCAATACACCCACGAGGGGCCAAAAGAGGTACTGACAAAAGAGTTCATACCATAAAGTTTTAAAAATATTTAGACATGTAATTTTTTTAAATTATAAATTAAGAATAATTGAATTGTTTTAGGGTGGCAAGACCATTTCCCCTCTGAATTTTTCCAAGTTTCTAACAGTGTGGTCATAAGACTTTTACTAGAAAGCGGGCTGGGCTTGGTGGCTCATGCTTATAATCCTAGCACTTTGGGAGGCTAGGTGGGAGGATTGTTTGAGGCCAGGAGTTTAAGACTACACTGGGAAGTATAGCAAGACCTTATCGCTATGAAAAAATTAAAAAATCAGCATGGTGGTATGCCCCTGTAGTCACTTGAGCCCAGGAGTTCAGGCTGTAGTGAACTATGATCACACCACTACACTCCAGCCTGGATGATGGAATGAGACTCTGCCTCAAAGGAAAACGAGAAGAAAAGACAAAAGAAAGCTGTACTTTCTTTGTTGGTTGTTTAGTGATATATTTATAAAGAAAATCTGGCTCCTCCTAGCTGGTGATGCAGCGTGAGACAGGGGTTTTATTTCCATGCTTTGCTTTCTGTCCTCTCTGATTCTGAATGGTCTTCCCCGCGGTGGGATCCTAACGAGGGTACAGTTAACTTAGGTTAAACACGAGGAGCATTTCCTTACAGATCAAGTGCTTGCCCATCCAAGTGGGTCCTAAAGAAAACAGAATTATCTCAAAACATACATCTCATGAATGTTATTTGTTCCTTATGGATTGATGATGCATAATTTTGCCTGAATCTGTGACTTCCCTAAGAGGTCTATCGGCCCTCAGATTTCTATGAATGCCAGGAATATTGTCAATGTCTGACTCTTGTTTCTGTCTTGTTAGGCATAGACTCAAGCCCCAGAGAGTAAAACTAGCCCTGTGAGGTTGTCGAAGTGAAACCAAATGTCACCCTAAATAGCGGATTAACACAAATGATTTGAACAGCAAGCATAAACACCTAGCACGGGGCTTGAATAGAACAAATCAGACAGGACTTCTTGTCATTCCTTTTTGGAAAAATCTATATTCTCAGCACCTGCTACCCATTGCCCACACACACCTACCCATTTCAGACCAGCTCTTTTGAGACAGTAAATGCCTGCCCTCTTAACAAAGGAAGGGTTTGGTTATTCACCCCAGCTGTTGTCATGGAGAAGACTCTCTGAATTTCTATTAATACCTGAGGCCTGATGAGCTGTGCTGAAGAGAAACAGCTCCCCCCCCAGCATCAAAAGCCTGTGTTTACCCAGAGCCTCATTTTATTCCCTCAGCAGCCAAGTGCTACACTTAGCACCCTCTACAAACCAGGCACTCGGCAAGGGGCTGGGGCAGTTCTGCCCTAAAAGGTTCACAGTCTAAGGGGAGGAAAGGGGGATAGAAAAATAAAAGGTGCATCCCAGGGAGTATTTTGATATCTGCCAGGGAAGTGGAATAGGAGGCATTCAGTCTGCTTGGGAGTGGGCGTAGGTGGCTGTAGGGAAGGGCTTCGAAACATGTGACCTGGGTTTTGCAGTTTGAACAGGAATTCATCAGGGAACCATAAGTAAGAAGGCATGGAGGTATTAAAGGCATGAATGAGGGCAGTTCATTAACTTTGGGGTAATGTTAGCAGAGCAATCTTAACTGTCCCCGTCAATGTCTGTGGAAGGGGTGAACCCTGACTTGTGTTTTGTTTTTCAATTACTATGTGACAGACTACCATGAATTTAGTGATTTAACACAACACTCACTTATTATTTCTGTCCGCTGGTCAGCAGCTCAGCATGGGTTAGCCATTTACCCTCTGCTCAGAGTCGCATTAGACTGAAGTCAGATGTTGACAAGCGATGCCATCTGTGCTGCAGCCTGGGGTCCGAGTCCACCTCCTTAAGGTTGCTGGCAGAGTTCAGTTTCTTGCATCATGGGACTGAGGTCCTCTTTTTCTCACTTGCTGTAGGCTGGCTGGGTCCGCTCTCAGCATTTGAAGGCCATCCTGAGGCTGTAAGCCACATGTCCTTCCAGTCTGCTAAATATAATACAGTACTGTCACTCATCACTTTTGTTGTATAACAAGGAAGCCATGTCCTCTTATATTCACAGGTCCCCTCTCCCTTCCTCAAAGGCAGAAGATTAATCATGGCCCAACAGGGTGAAATCTTGAGAGTCATCTTAGAATTTTGCCTGGTACAGCTTGGATGGAAACTAACAGAGAAAAAGTAGTCCAGAGACATTGGGGAAAAAGAAACAAATAAGATGTCTGGATTTTTCCTAGTCCTGGACCTTGATATGTAACTTATTGAGTGATCCAATATTGACTCATACAAGCAAGTTCTCAGAGGATGATCAGAAGTTCAATTTTGCACATATTAATTTTTTTTTTTTTTGTAGAGACAGAGTCTCACTTTATATCGCCCATGGTAGAGTGCCGTGGTGTCACACAGCTCATAGCAACCTCCAACTCCTGGGCTTAGGCCATTCTCTTGCCTCAGCCTCCCGAGTAGCTGGGACTACAGGTGCCCGCCACAACACCTGGCTATCTTTTTGTGGCAGTTTGGCCAGGGTCAGATTTGAACCCACCACCCTCGGTATATGGGGTGGGTCCCCTACCCACTGAGCCACAGGTGCTGCCCTGCACATATTAATTTTGAGATGACTTTAGACTGTTCTATTCTATGCTAAATGCACCAACTGTCCCTGCCTTCATCCTACTCAACCTGTTAGCAGTATACAGCACACTTCTTAAAACCCTTTCCTTCTTGCTTTTGGTGCAAGCTGCCAAGATACACCAGGATGGCACCCTTTGGGCTTTACCCCTTTCCTTTTCCCCTTTAACCGTTTCTTAGATTCATTTGCACGTTTCTCCCCCTCTCATGCAGCCTTTAAATGTTAAGTTCCCCAGGACTCATTTAGGTTCACTTCTTTCATTCTTTTCAATTCTCCATCTAGACGATCTCATTTATTCCTTTGGCTCTAAATCCATGTCTTGGCTGATGACTCCAATATTTATATTTTCAGCCCAAACTTTTTTCTTGTATACCCATAGGCTTACATGAATTATTTAATTGCCACGTTTCAACTCTGGTTTCTTTCCCCACTACCTTCCCCAACCTGTTTACGTCAGCCTTTTTCTGTATCAATTAACCCTGCCACCGCTTAGCCATATATGCAAGCTACACACCTGGAGTAATCCTGGATGATGTTTTTCATCACACATTAGAGTTATAAGCGATTTATTTCATTTTTGTCATATGCAGTTTGCCTCCTCTCTTTAGCTGAACCCCAAGCACCCTGGTCCAGGATACCTTTGGGACTGGCATGAATTTCTGAAATTGTCTCCTAACTCATCCTCCTCTTCTACTCTTGGTTCATTACCAGTTCTCCACAGAAAAGGTAGAGTTAAACCTTAAGAATTTAAATCAGATCAGTGTCACCCCCATGGTTAAAATTCCATCAGTGGCTTCTTGTCGCACCCTGAATAAAAGTCACCCTTCCTGGCATGACCTGCAAGGATCCACAGCTCCTGTCCGCACTCCCCCCTGACCCTGAGTCACACTGTGCTTCCCACCTCAGAGCTTTCCCAGTCTGTTCCTCCCACTCTGCTTAGTTGCATCCTCCTGCGACTAACGGACTAAGTGTCAGTTTCAAAGTCACCTACTCAGACCTGCCCAACTGCTTTCAGCAGCCCCCCATTCTCTATGGCAGTATCTTTTTTTTTTAAAAAGCTCCATAGCATTTTTTGTCACCTATAATCAATGTTTGTTAACTTGTTCATTGTCTATCTTCCCACCAGAATGTGAGCTCTCCGAGGCTCTGTCTATTTTATTCACTGCTCTATACCCAGACACGCAGTAAGCACTCAGGAATATATAATGCTAGGGAGAACTAAATATCTCTGGTGGCAATAAGTATGTAGCTACTATTGGACATCTGGATCTGTTAAGTCTTTTTTCCTTTTAGACCAAGGGAAACATTCCATTTTTTTTTTAACTGTAAAAGCAGTTCTTTTTTTATGTGTGTGTGCAATTAACATGTATTGTATTATTCTTCATTACATTATTTCCCCTCCCCCACCCCCCAGTCGTAAGACAGAATTTATTTACAGAAAAGAATACAGAAAACACTAAAGCTCCTGGTAGAGGGAGAGAACTCCAGTGGGGAGAGAGAAGCTCTCTCCATTTCTCTCCCGGTCTTTCCGAAACATTCCATTTTTATTCTGACTTTAAAAACCTACCTAGAAGTTCTTGCCAGGAGCTCAATGATACATGCTAGCAAAAGTGTCTGTTTACCTAGAACTGACTGTGACAATGATCACCACGGTGGTTTGTGCCCTTTGTATAGCACCTGCCAAGAAGGACTTTGGTTGTTGTGGGACTAAACCAGCAGAGAGGATGCTAGACTAGATGTTTGTTTTAGAAGATTGCTGAAAGCTGGTGGCCAGCCTCCTGTGGTCATTCATAGTGCTAAGTGGTAACTGGGGTGGAAGCGTTTGCCAAAACCATCCAGAAAGGATTGGGGCTTATTGTTTATTCTCCCTGGGTACCTTAAAAACAGCTTACTCAGATTGTATATGAAGTCAGCACATTGGCCCCATGAATGCACCAATGTACACAATTATGATTTAATAAAATTATTGGTTTTTTTTTTTTTTTTAGAAACAGAGTCTCACTTTATCGCCCTGGGTAGAGTGCTGTGGCGTCACACTGCTCACAGCAACCTCCAGCTCTTGGGCTTAAGCGATTCTCTTGCCTCAGCCTCCCTAGTAGCTGGGACTACGGGCACCCGCCACAGCGCCCGGCTATTTTTTTTGTTTTGCAGTTCAGCTGAGGCCAGGCTTGAACACGCCACCTTCGGTATATGGGGCCGGCGCCCTACTCGCTGAGCCACAGGAGCCGCCCTGTGTGCCACATTCTTGACAGCTGCTTTAGGCAGCGTGCCAAACATGGTCTGGAGTGTATGTGTGAGGGGTTGTTTTGGTCAGCAGGAGTACATTTTGTATTTTGTTGTATGAAGAAAGATGGGGAAAGAATCTGAAGGAGTAAGTCACAAAAGGGAAAAAATGTACAAACACAAGAAAAGATGATGAACCTCACCAGTAAACAGGACATGCACATTTAAAGCACAGTAAGATATCATTTTGCACACATCAGATTAGCACAAATTTTAGTCTTGACAGTACCAAGCGGCATGTAGGATGTAGTGCACCTCCCATACCCTGCTGGAGAGCAATTTGGCAATATCTGTAAAGTTGAAGATGAGTACACCCTTTAGCCTAAAATGTTTACTCCTAGCGAATACACCCAGAGAAATTCTTCCACATGCGTGCAACAGGAAGATATAATATTCATTTTAGTATTCATTTCTTTTTACTTTTGTAGAGATGGAGTCTTACTTTGTCGCCCTCAGTAGAGTGCCGTGGTGTCACGCAGCTCACAGCAACCTCCAATTCCTGGGCTTAGGCAATTCTCTTGCCTCAGTCTCCTGAGTAGCTGGGACTATAGGCGCCCACCACAATGCCCGGCTATTTTTTTGTTTTGTTTTGCAGTTCGACCGGGTTTGAACTCACCACCTTTGGTATATGGGGCCGGCACCCTACTTGCTGAGCCACAGGCATCGCCCTCAGTATTCATTTCTTTCTTTTTTTTTGAGACAGAGCCTCAAGCTGTCACCCTGGATAGAGTGCTGTGGTATCATAGCTCACAGCAACCTCCAATTCCTGGGCTCAAGTGAGTCTCCTGCCTCAGCCTCCCAAGCAGCTGGGACTACAGGCACCCGCCACAATGCCCAGCCACTTTTTAGTTGCAGCCATCATTGTTGTTTGGTGGGCCCGGCTGGATTCGAACCCGCCAGTTCAGGTGTACGTGGCTGGCGCCCTAGCCCATTGAGCCACAGGTGCTGAGCCAGTATTCATTTCTAATAGCAAAAATTGCAAACGACTTACGTGTTTGTCAAGAAGAGAAGAAATAGATAAATAATGGCCTAAGGCTGGGCGTGGTGGCTCAGGCCTATGATCCCAGCACTTGGGAGGCCGAGGCAGGTGGATTGCCTGAGCTCACAGATTTGAGACCAGCCTGAGTGAAAGCAAGATCCCATCTCTACTAAAAACAGAAAAATTGAGGCAAGAGGATCGCTTGAGCCTGAAGTGGAGGTTGCTGTGAGCTATGATGCCACAGCACTCTACTCAAGGTGACAGCTTGAGATTCTGTCTAAACATAAATAAATAAATAAGTCTAGTATAAATAATAAATGATAGCATTATGTCTGTATCTTATAGATTAATCATATGATATAGGTGTATAATTGCTATACACATACTATATTTATTAAAATAAGTGAATTGACAATCTAGGATTGTGTTTACATAAATTTCAAAACATGCAAAACCATACTATGAATTTCATACACATTTTTAAAAAGTGCATTCTGGAACTGGAGACCATTATCCTAAGTGAAGTATCTCAGGAATGGAAAACCAAACACTACATGTTCTCGATAATAATTTGTAGCTAATTCATGGGCACACGTGGGCACAAAGAGATATAAAGGTCACTGGAAACCAAGAAGGGGGGAGGAGTAGAAATTGACCAATTTGGTACAAGGAATGAGTGCCAAACATTATTTGGGTGACGGGCACACTAAATCCCTGACTTAAGCATTACAAAAGGTATCCATGTAACAAACCATCCATACCCTCTTCATATTTTGGAATTCAGAAGCAAAAAAGTGCGTGGGAATGATAAACACTCTAATCATATTAAGGTGGGGGTTAGGGGAGGGAGAAGGAGACAAGGAAAGACCTAAACAGACACTGGGCTTCATGTGTATTTGCAAAGTTGGGTGGTGGGTATGTGGGTATCCATATTTTACCACGTCCACTTTTGTTTTCCTTAAAATAAAACACTTAATAGATGAAAGGAGAAAGGTGTGGAGCCCGGATGGTTCACCCATCAGTGTGGAAGGGGAAGTGGCACCCGGCAGGTGCTGCCTGGTGTGCATGAAACGATGTGGAACAATCTGGCACAGAAGAAGGTCATCTGCCACAGCCAGGGCCTCAGACATCAGGTGTGGCCAGAGTTTCCAAGATTATTATTATTATTTTTTTGAGACAGAGCCTCAAGCTGTTACCCGAGGTAGAGTGCTGTGCCATCAAAGCTCACAGCAACCTCCAACTCCTGGGCTCAAGCGAGTCTCCTGCCTCCGCCTCCCAAGTAGCTGGGACTACAGGTGCCTGCCACAACGCCTGGCTGTTTTTTGGTTGCAGCCATCATTGTTGTTTGGCGGCCTGGGCTGGATTTGAATCCACCAGCTCAGGTGTATGTGGCTGGCGCCTTAGCCCATAGGCACTGAGCCCCAAGATTATTTTTGTTTATCCCTTAAGCCAGGGAAGATTATTCTCCCCCCTACTCTTGAGGGAAGACCTCCATGGGAGCTGGCTGGGTCCCCAGGTCGTGCTGCCAAGAAAGAGAGAGAAGGGCAAGGCTGGACGAGGCCTGGGCTTTCACCCTACAAAGGCCCTCGTGGCTCCACAGCTCATCCCACGGTTCTCCGTCCCCACCATGCCAGGGAACTTGCTTTTTGTCATTCTGAAGTGAACAATCATTACTCACCTGAATTTATTTTGCTGATTACTGATACTGTCCCTGAAGATTTTCCAGACAAACCAGAACTAGACCATGGGTTAGGTGGTATAAAGTCCTTGCCTGGATTCGAGAGTATTCCATTTCTTATATTTATTCCTAATAGAAAGGAAATAAAACACACATACACATTTAATCTTGCACCAGACTGGAAATTAATGCAAGACCTAATTTGTTGAGAACTATGGTGTAATAATTAAAGCAAAAACTGTGATGAAGTCAAGTGATAGACAGCAGAAGAGAGATGTTGACTCATTTGTGGGAGGCGTGAGAAGGGGCCTCTAATGCTTCTGGACCCTCTGATGCCGTCCTGGGCGTCAGCGCCCCTGGACATTCTAACCTCCCCCTTCACAGAACATTTTCAGCCATGCTTACAGGTTCTTCTCCAATCCCACCCCCTGGTCTCTTTTCTGTGCATTCTGTCCCAAGGTTCCACCTTCTCACCTCACCTGAATGGTCACTGCCATCACGTGCTGACGACCCTGGTCTGTACCAAGAACCATGACTGACTCTGAGCCCTTACAGACAGGGCCTCCCAGATCAGGCCCTCAATCTCCACCACCTTGACGTCAAGACAGTTCACTTTCCTGCTAGATGGTGCATGTTCCCACAGGCACTGCAGCTATCTTTCAGAATTGGAAGTTTGAATTCCTCTTTTATCCCTCCCCTTCCTCCCCTGGAGATAAAGAGAAAGAATTCTCTAATTCACTCCCTGCTCCTTATTGCCCCTGCCTGTGGTCACTGTGGTTTCATTCTTCTCCCCTCTCACAACTGGATCACTCTATACCTGCCAACTGTCTCTCTTCTTCCAGGTCATCCTGGGACTGTCAAGCCTGTCTTCTAAGACCACAGTGTCAATCCTGATGAAGACCAACAGCATTCAGAAGCCTTATTTCCAAACAGAGGGTGAGGAAGTTCATACTTCAGGAGGGCCTGATGTTCCCAGCCCACCCCCTCCCTTCTGATCCCACCTACAGCCTGTGCCACCACTTTCCTCACCTGGCTGACAGTGACAGGCTGTTGGTCCCTCACCTACTCTGCACACAAGACGTAGATAAAAATCACTCCTCCGGGCTTGGCGCCCGTAGCACAGTGGTTATGGTGCCAGCCACATACACCAAAGTTGGCGGATTTGAACCCGGCCCGGGGCCAGCTAAGCAACAATGACAACTGCAGCAAAAAACAGCCAGGCATTGTAGTGGGCGCCTGTGATCCCAGCTACTTGGGAGGCTGAGGCAAGAGAATCACTTGAACCCAAGTTTGAGGTTGCTGTGAGCTATGACACCATGGCACTCTACCTGGGGGCAACATAGTAAGACTCTGTCACAAAAAAAAAAAAAAAAAATCACTCCTCTGATTAAAACCCTTCATGAGCTTTCTACTGCTCATGAAATGAAACCCAAATTTCTTAACAAGCCCCTAAAGATGCTTCATCCTACATACCACGTTGCCTTTCTCTTACTGTTACCATGCTCTGGCCACACTAGCCTCTGCTTCTCCTCCCACAGACCAACCCCTTTGGGGTTTCCTCCACCAGGCATGTTCTTTATGTCTTCTCTTTTTTTGAGACAGAGCCTCAAGCTATTGCCCTGGGTAGAGTGCTGTGGCGTCACAGCTCACAGCAACCTCCAACTCCTGGGCTTAAGCGAGTCTCTTGCCTCAGCCTCCCGAGTACCTGGGACTACAGGCGCCTACCACAACACCCAGTGGTAGTTGTCATTGTTTGGAAACCTCAGGCCAGATTCGAACCCGCCAACTCTGATGTATGTGGCTAGCGCCTCAGCCACTTGAACTATAGGCGCCACCCAGGTATGCGCTTTCTTCTGCACATTTGCTTCCTCCTTATTCTTCGGGGTCCAGCTGAGTCACTTGTTTAGAGAGGCCTTTCCTGACCACCCTTCCACCATTGGTGATTGCTGCTCATCTCTTGATCAAGTCTCTCCTCCTCCGCTGGATATCGGCTGCCTGAGGGTGAGGATGTTGTCTACAGGGCTGCTGTGGTGAAGGAATTCCCCGCCATCGTGCAACCCAGTGGCCTTGCTTGGTTATTTTGTTTGCCATCCAATTCCCAGTGCTTTCCACACAGAAGGTGCTTAAATGCATATTTATCGACTGAAGGAATCTATGAATGAATGATTGGCTAGTGACATAAGCTTGGAACATGGATAATACAGAGAAGGGGTTGGGTACCCACTAAACTATGGTGCTGACACTTAGTCCTTACTGCCCAGATGGTGTGATTCCTGGTTTCCTGGCTGGCAACTGCTCCCCAACCTGGTCTGGTGGGGGGCCTCAGGCATGCTGCCTAGTTCTTACCACTTCCTCCCTCCCTCAGGGCTGGATCTAGTTTCGACACCAAATACTCTCATCTTGGGTAATTATAAAGGCTGAAAATACGAGTCCTGGGTTTTGGCAAATATTTCTAGAATGTTCCCACGGGTTCTGAAGAAAAGCTCCCTAGTACTGCCTTCTAAAACAAAAGCTTTGTGAAAATGTGATTCCAAGGACAAGATTAATTATCAACAACGATCAAAGCACAGACGAGTCATGACGTTACCAGGCAAGTATCGGGAATGCTTCAAGTAGTGCTGCTTGGCGGCGGACCTCAGGGTGGGCGTGTCCCGCCTCTGGTGCGGAGGCTGGGTGGGCGCGCTGCTTCCTGCGCCCACGGGCTCAGACGGCTTCAGGTCCAAAACACTCTCAAATCTGAATCAAGAGAACGGGGCGTATCAGAGAGGTACAGGCAACGTCACGAACCCCACCCGGGAGGCCGACAGCCGCCACGTGCCTGCACAGAGCGTCCTTCTTGTTCTTCAGGTCAATCCTGGTGAGGGACGGACTGAAATCCAAGTCCTCCAAGTCAGCCCAATCTTCGGAATCCTTTGATGACCTGGAAACGAGACCCCACCTTCTCCTGCTCTTTGGCTTCATGTCACCGTTTTTGTGCTCCAGGTTAGCGAGGATCTTCTGTGCATACAAGGAGAGGGGAGGAAAAAGCGGACCTGACATTAGGGAAGCTCACCCTTGACCCTCATTCTGAATTTCTCTTATTATGAAAAGGAGGCTTCTGGGGCACAGTATTCCCCCACATGCACTGATCATCTGGAAAGGCAAGAGTGGAAACACAGCCAGTCTCTATCTTGCACACGTTACCTTGGCTGTCATCCACTGAGGACAATAAGTTGCATAAAATAAGAACTAAAAAAAAAAAAAAAAAGAAGGTAGTGCCTGTGGCTCAAAGGAGTAGGGCGCCGGCCCCATATGCTGGTGGTGGCAGGTTCAAACCCAGCCCCGGCCAAAAACCGCAAGAGAAAAAAAAATTTGAGATACATTTTGCATACCAGGAGGCTGGCTGAATTTTCACTCATCCCTTAAACAATTAACACAGTTTCTACTGTTATAAATAGAGATGTAAGAAATCATGCCTAAACCTGCTCTTTTACAGAAAACAATGCAAACAGAATGCCTTCTCTGCCTTCTTAGTAGACCTGGATACTATCTCTTAAGTAGACAATTAGCTACAACAAAAAACTTCCAAACACACACCCCTTCCAAATCATGACCTGCAGTAAAGTGAGCAGACTAGAGATACTATCCTTGCAATCTCTGGCAATGTCACACCATGTTGGTTGGGAGCCAGCACTCAGTAAATACATGTTGACAAAAAAAGTACTACTTTGGCACAAAGATGTTGGAAAGTCAGACTCTTCAGACAACACTACAAAGCTAGCGAGGACTAGAATCCCTTGTCAGGTGATCATTTTACTGAATCTAACGCTCATTGTTTCCTTCTGAAAACCAGGCCAAGAAGAGAGAAAATCTGGGCTCAATGAATAGCCCAGCATTAACAGCGTTCATATGAATAACAGTCTACAAATACTAGTATGGCACTTTGTGATTTTCAAGGCATCTTCACAAGCACCATGACCTTTGATCTTCATGAACGACTCTGTCTAGCAGGCAAGATGTGCATTCTGATCTTCCTCTTAGAGACAAGTCCACGGGGAGGGGTTAATAGTAACAGTGAGTAACATTTCTTCAGTTCTAGGTAAGTGCTAGGTACTATTCTAAATTCTTTTTCTTTCTTTCTGTTTTTTTTTTTTTTGAGACAGTCTCACTCTGTTGCCCATGCTAGAGTGTCCTGGCATGAGTCTAGCTCACAGCAACCTTAGACTCCTGGGTTCATGTGATCCTCCTGCCTCAGGCTCCAAGTACCTGGGTCTATAGGAGCCTACCACAATGCCCAGCTAAGTTCTTTATTTTTAGTAGAAAGGGGGTTTCACTCTTGCTCAGGTTGGTCTCAAACTCCTAAGCTCGATCAGCCCACCCATCTTTTTTTTTTTTTTTTTTTTTGAGACAGAGCCTCAAGCTGTCACCCTGGATAGAGTGCTGTGCCATCACAGCTCACAGCAACCTCCAATTCCTGGGCTCAAGCGAGTCTCTTGCCTCTGCCTCCCAAGTAGCTGGGACTACAGGCGCCCGCC
>CAUYON010150740.1:0-24682 GCA_963573935.1 Arctocebus calabarensis | reverse complement strand
GCTTAACTGGTAACTACTTTACCAAAGTTATTCTTATGCTAAGTAATAATCCTTTAACTGACCACTTGGAGGCAACTAATCAGTAGCCTGGAAAATCCCACCAGGATTTTTCCTTTCTAACTCACAAAAGACTTTAAACTTGCCTTCACAAAATGGGAGACTGATTGACCTTACAAGGGCGCAGATGACTGTGCCCCTACACGTGATGAAGACCTTGAATTCTGATCTTATTTCAGTTAATAGCCAGGCTTGTAATTTTGGCAGGTTAGATAACTTTTGTTGTTCTGTGTATTAGAAAATTTAATGATATATTAAATTCAATGACTTTTCTTATATATACTTAGAACATTTATTCAGCTTTTTATTAGAAATACCAGAATAATATTGTAGAAAAGCATATTGACCAGTTAAATCATGGACAACATAAAATAATTAATATTTAGATTAATTATGTACTTAATCAGACACATATAGTGTCAGTATAATGCATTAGGTACTTGAATTGCTATTATTTCAAATAAAAGTAAACAGCCAAGCATATTAAAATTTATCCACACATGACCACAAAATTGAGCACATGATAAAGAGAATACAATTTTAAAGATAATTTTATAGAATATAATGCATATTTTACTCGGTAATAGTTTCTACATTGGGAAATAGTGTTGCAATAAACATTTTGTACAGTCTCTGTAAGATTTTTAAGCACAAAATGGAAATATTTGCTAACCTTATTTTTTGCACATATTGAACATTTTGTATGTTGAATATAAATTGTCAAAACCCAAACTCATTTCTTTTCAAACTGAATAAAGCAAACCAGGCTCTTTAAAAATTCCTCGCACATACAAAATCAAAACCTAACTCCTTGGGTGCAAATGAGTTATCAGTTTTAATTGAGGATATGGGCATTCAAAACGATTAATTCATTAACTTTTATTGGTCCTTACTGGTCAACAAATGAAGTTTAGTTAAAATTTGCATGTCTGAGTTGAGTGTAGAATCCAGTTAATTCATGTAAAAAAAAAAAATCAACATCAGAGGACCTGGAAGTAATAGAGATTCAGGATGTGAATTTGCAATATAAGGCACAGACAATGGAAGTATTGTATAATATTAAATGAAACATTAAGGTATTAGATGCTTTGTCTATACGCATTCTGAGAAGACACCATCTGTCCACGTAATGTTTTTTAATTCAATATTGTTGAAGCTTTTAGCACATCAATAACCTTAAAAAATTGAGCTATGGAGATAGAAGTAAAAATAAGCAGCTCGGCGCCTGTGGCTCAACAGGCTAAGGCACCAGCCATGTACACCTAAGCTGGCGGGTTCAAATCCAGCCCGGGCCCGCCAAACAACAATGACGGCTGCAACCAAAAAATGGCCAGGCATTGTGGCGGGCACCTGTAATCCCAGCTACTTGGGAGGTGGAGGCAAGAGACTCACTTGAGCCCAGGAATCGGAGGTTGCTGTGAGCTGTGATGCCACAGCACTCTATCCAGGGTGACAGCTTGAGGCTCTGTCTCAAAACAAAAAAGTAAAAATAAGCATGTATTTTATTGCTTTTATATATAACCTACATATACTTTATGATAAAAACATAATTAATGCAGTTCGCTAATTTCGACTGGATAGTGATCATAATATGTCTGGATGGTAAAATGCCTTAATAAACAACACGTTTTTTAGCCCCACATGTGAGATCTGTTCTCATAGCCTCCCTTATTGTACATGCTCTGATATACTGCCAAGATTTGAATGGGTTTGTTTTTTCAGGATCAAAACCTTAGGTGACTGCATCTACTAGGCCTAGCCTCAGGTTATGAACACTTATGAAAACAAAAATGTTATTTAAGATTTTTCATGACAGAAAATTCTTGCTAGTGATGGGACCTGGCAGAGTCTTCCCTTGGCCAAGGTCAAGTTTCGTGTTTTAGGCAGAGCAAGAAATTGGCAAGAGATGTCTCCTGAAGATTTTAAAAGAAGCACAAGAAATGTTCCTTTTAAGAAAATGCCATGAAGGCTATCTGTAATAGTACTATCAAAATATTTCTGAATGTATATGAAGCACATCGTGCCCTATGATTGCACCAATGTACCCAATTATGATTCAATAAAATTATTAAAAAATAATTCTAAACCCCAAATCTCTCTCTCTCAAAAAAAAATTAAATAAATGAATACATAAGCACAGTCTGAACAAACCATCAAGCGGACGGCTTTCATTTCCTTAAGGCCCTCTGTCTGAAACTTATTAATTTTGACTTTTTTCCTTCTAAGAGCATCCATTGAAAGATCCATTGAAAGATCTGGGTGATCCTTCAATAATGCATAGATGTTCACTGTTATTTTCATCTGCAGACAAATATGACTTGCTGGGACCCCTAGCTTATAGCCTTCCTTATGTGCTTAGATGAAATGTATAAAAGTGCCATGCAGTAGAAAGAAACACAGACAGGCAGGAGTCCAGAGAAACGCCCCATGTGACTGAGGAGATCAAATGGTATTATAAATGAGACTGAAACAAAGGATGAAGCACTTGGTCCAGAGACAACCAAAAGCTACATGAAACTATTCAGACACATGATTTAAAAACGATGGCAGAGAAGGATTGAGTAATTTGTTATTAAATGATACAGTATAACATCAAGGAAATATCTAAAATTTTAATAGGGGATTTTAGATTTTAGTAGCCAATTTTGAGAAAATGACAGACTGGACCATTCAGAGTATATTCAAAAGGACATGCACACACCTTTTACTTGATAATTGCAAATTGATGCAAGAAATCCTTATTTTGTAGAAATTTATTCTAGAGCTAAAAATTACTCTTCTTCTTTTTTTTTTTTTTTTTTTTTTTTGAGACAGAGTCTCACTGTGTCACCCTTATTAGAGTTCAGTGACAACACAGCTCACAGCAACCTCAAATTCTTGGGCTAAAGCGATTTTCTTGTCTCAGCCTCCCAGGTAGCTGGGACTACGAGCTCCCACCACAACACCCAGATTTTTTTTTTTTTTCTGCAGTTGTCATTGTTGTTTGACAGGCCCAGGCTGGGTTCAAACTTGCCAATTCTGGTGTATGTGGCAGGCGCCCTAACCACTTAGTGACAGGCGCTGAGCCCCCAAAATTACTCTTAACTTGATGGTGAAAAATAAGTGATAGATATCAAATGACTTACATAAAGATAGTAAGCCAAGTAAAATAGGAATACCTACAATAATTCTCCCAATGTAGCAAGCACTGTTTTAAGAACTTTACATATATTGAATCACTGCTCCGTGAGATAAGTATTAACATTATTCCCATTTTACCCTTGGGGAAACTGAGCAAATAAAAGGAAAGATAAGGTGCCAAGGTTGGTGCCCGCTAATAAATACACCCAGGACTCAGCCAATACAGGCTCCAGTCGCTGTGTTACCTGTATGGAAACCAATACAGTTGCCACTTGGTAAACACCAGAGATTGGTTTCAGGTTCCTTCCCCAAACACACACTTGAAAATACACCTGTAATTTCTAAGTGTCTCCGAATTTAACTGACGGCCTTAACAATAGTATAAACAATCAATAACATGTATTTTGTATGTCCTTTGTGTCAGACACTGTATTCTTATGATAAAGTAAACTAGAAAAATAAAATGTTATTAAGAAAGTCATAAAGGAGAGAAAATATATTTGCTATTTAAGTGGAAATGGATCATTGCAAAGATCTTCTCCCTGTCAACTTCAAGTGAGCAGGAAGAGGAGGAAGAAGAGGGGTTCTTCTCCCTGTCTCAGAGACGGCGGAGATAGAAGAGGCAAAAGAAGTGAATGCGGAGTCAGGCACACTGCGTGGAAACTTTTATCAGAACAATTTCACATATAAATGGACCAGCTGTTCAAATGTGTGTCCTTCAAGGATCATATGTATTTGCACACAACCCACACCAAATCTCCAGTATACTTTCAATTAGTGACCTCCAACCTTTTTGGCATCTAAGACTAGTTTCACGAAAGACAATTTTTTGCGGAGGGAAGTGGGAGTCACACAGGAGGGGCAGCTCAGGCAATGACGCCAGCAATGGGGAGCAAGGCTATAAATACAGATGAAGCTTCCCTGGCTTGCTGGCTTGCTGGCTTGCCATTGATCCACCTTCTTCTGTGATGCCAAGTTCCCAACAAGCCACAGACCTGTATTGGTTAGTACTGGTCCATGGGTCAGGGTGGGAGCGGGGTGGGCTCCTCAGTTTGAAATCATCTTTAGATTATTTATAATACCTAATATAACATCAACCTCGATAAAAGTTCTCATCCTACATTTTTAAATTCATATTATCTTTTATTGCTTTATTGATATCTATATTTGTTTTATTTTTATTTTATTTTTAGTTTCCATCTGCTTTTAGTTGAAGGCACAGAGAAGTGGAACATGCTGAAAAGAAGAAGCACCTACAACAACACATCACTGTTTGTAGTCCTCTTTTACTCCAACTTGTTTCAAAGTAAATATTCTCACAACTGAACATCAAAGTGAAAGGATAGTATCCAACATGGTGGAAAATAAACACATGTAGCTGTTGAACACCAGAAATATTATTTTCAAATTAGGATGTGCTATAAATGTAAAATACACAAAGGTTTAAAACAACAGAAAAATTAAAAATAGCTTATTTGTTTTTTTATATTAGATATATTTTGAAATGAAAATATTTTGGATATATTGGGTTTAATTAAATATGTATATTTTTAAGATTAATTGCACATATGCTCTTTTTAATGTAGCTGTAGAAAGCTTTCCATGATATATGCAGCTTAATTTTGTAATTAATATTATTACATTTCTGTCATCCTTTAGATGAATCTCATGGTCTTTTCTAATCAACAACTTATAGTTTTATGAAAATACTATAACTTGATGTTTTTTAAAATCTTCAAAAAAAGGTTTTAATTATTATGACTGATATCGTTGATGAATCTAAGGAAGGTATATTTATTAATAAATGAATTTTCTATTCCAGTTACCACTGCTTTTCTTCCGATAGTGTTCAGTACCTCCCTAATCAAAATGCATTTTCTTTTCAAATTGACGGAGTTTGAAATAAACTTTATGTTCTAATATGCAGCAACAAACAGGATTTTCTTTTCCCATGCCAATTGTTGACCTGACAATGAGAAAAAAAAGAAAAATGCATGTAATCCAATGTAATAGCTTAGAAATAAAACCAAAAAGCGCAGGAAATGCCTAGACAGGGTCTTCACTTGGCCTTGGATTTCTTCACCTAGTTTTTTACTCATATTTGCAAGAGGAAAATGCCTGTAACTTTCAGTATGTGATATTTTAATGTAATAATTGTACTTTGCAGTGACCAACTTGTGAAATACAAAAGAACGAAGGGAAATTAAAGCTGTCATCCTAAAAGCCATATCTAAACTTAAATTAACAATGGAAAATTGAGGGTCAAGTTGAATCTGTCTATAACTGTTAGTGAATTTGAAAGATTTAAGGTGCTGAATTTCAAATGTGTCAAACTTTGTTTTTATTCAACATCTTAGTTAGCTTAACTCTAAAACATGTCTCTCAATGCACCTTTAAAATAGCCCAGAATGAGTGTTATGCATGATGTTCATGTTTACAAATAAATTTCAACTTAAATTGGTATTTATAAGCCTTGAGCAACACAGAAATTGAGTTACTGTTGAATTTTTTAAAGTCGTAATTTTCTATTAACTATTTTCTCATAGCACAGCTGTTTTCATCATGAAATCTGAAACAATTATTTTTTATTAGTGTTAAAGGAAAATAGGAACTCACATTTAAACATAATAAAAATGAATACCACTAATAAATTATGCACTGTGTTCGCCTTTTACTCATTTTACATATTAAATCAAAATTTATTCATGTCTGCCTGTTCACCTTACAAAAGAAAATAAATCAGACACCATCAAAGTGACATAATGTTTTGATGAATATGACAGATGACATCTGATTCATTGTAGTCTGTATTAACAAGGGCACCCTACCTGCCAGTTATCTTTCATTCATGAGATATAATAATTTCCCATGGTTATGATACAGACAAAAGAAAGGAAAATATTTATTTCCTAGCAATATGATGCTAAAGTCTTTGTTTCTAGTTAGACAGATTCAAATTCAGCCAACACTTGAAATATGTAGTTTATTAGTTTGCCCAGGCAGGAAAGAAACTGAACTAATGATACAATTTTGAGTTTATTCTCAGAGACACTATTTCTTATATCTTTGCGTAAACTAAGAAAATGAGAAATCACCTGGAGATCCATTTTTCCATATGTCAAAGAATATCTACATTCTAGTATATGTAAAGACTTTTTAGAGTAAATAAATAATTTCAAATCCAAGAAAATTTTCCAGGGTTATAAATTCCAAAGTATCTTGGGAAATTTTTAAACTCTACTATTCAGTTTTAAAAAAATTTTAGTAAATAGGAAATAGAAACATAATTTGTACACAATAAATTCTATCTTAAGCTTCACTGACATTTTTTGATAGACCTTTTAATACATTGGCTTCTACTGTTTTTCTTTTTTCCACTTATTGAAAATTATCTGTTAATTAATTTGAGTCATTTTCTCAAAATATATTGAAAAAACTGGATTTTGTTTATCTCTAGGGTTTTCTTGTTCTTTGGTTTTCTATGTGAATTTCCTAAAAAAATGCCTGTTAAATCTAGATATTTGATCAGATTCACATTTGAATTTTGAGGGAAGAATACTTTGTGGGTGGTGTTTTGTTAATAAGTTTATTTTAAGTTTTCTTAGCTTCCTGTACCATATTTGACAAATTAACTTGTTTTACAAAGAATCATCTGTGGTGGTGGAAAGTCCTTTTATCAATAAACATATATCCTTAATATTATTTTATCAATTTATTAACATATTTACCACTAAGATTCCTAGAAACAGATGTAGTTTTACATATGTAAGATATGAAAGGTGGCAAGTGGTTCTTCTCACCAAGTTATCGTGACATGGTTTATGCTGTAGTTCCTGATAGTAGTTTGGATGGTAAATAGGAGTCGGGGAGTGAGGGGGGAAATGTGTGTGTGTGTACCACAAGTAGGATTTGATAAAAATAGTGAAAATCCTAGCAGATCTATTTATATATTTTATATGTTGTTGTAGTATTCTAATTCTGCAAATTAGATTAAGCCTTTTTTTTGATTCATTAGATTAAGCAATATTGATTAAGCCTTTGCAATGTTCCCTAAACAGTTTTGAGTTACAAAGGATATAACATTGAACAAAAAGATAATAATCCCTAATTTTGTCAAGTTAGATTTATATCCTTCATTTTAACCAGCAGATTCATCTGAATATTTTTATTAATATGGAAACCACTCATATTTTAAGTTTTTTTTTCTTCTCAGTATGAACATAGAGATTCAGGATGTGCGTATTTGGAAAGAAAATAGCTTAATGGGACAGAAGTCTTTCTTAGTCCTCTTGTCTAGAACAAAGCACTTAGTAAATGGGTATTCTGTTGTAGTTGTATTAGTCTCTCAAATAAATGTGTTACTAATTTAAATTAATTATTCCAGCATTTAAAGTGAACTAGCCTTGGAAATGTTAAGCATATTGTTCTATACGCTTTTTTCTAGGGTTAGTATGATTGAATGTCAACAGAACTTATTGGATGCTACAAATGATGGATATCTTGAAATTAAATTTAAGACTATCAGATGAATTTTCTTGTTTGGTTAATTATTTATATTTCAATTGTTAATAGATTTTTAATGGCTTAGAACCATCCTGCCTCAGGTTTCATGATATATTGATTTAATATGTTTGCCATTCACTTTCAGAGGTCTGGGTTTAATCTGGCTCTGGTATCAAATTGAATAAATTCAATGGCTTCAAATTATCCCATTTGTTCACATCACTGGATTACAAATTTCTGTTTCTGGTAATAATACAAACTTGGAAGCCTTTGCTCCAAGCAAGCCTAGGATTTACACAAAGTTGCTAAACAGCTGTCAAATATTTGGCCTAGTCACTTGGCTTCTAAACGTGTGATTAATTTCTTACTTTCATAATATAATTGCCCCAAAATTATTTGCAAAAAAGAGAAAACATGGTTCAATGAAAAGTGTTATTCATAAAAATAGGATGAAAGGATGACTAGGATGACTATTTATTTACAGTGAGAAAATTTTAATCTTACAAATAATTCAGACATCAAATAAATCCAAGAGCAATCTACATGCAACAGAGATACTTGAGTTTTGCTTATATTATCTGAATGACTCGCTCAATTCTTCACCTGAAATAATTCTTGCCACAGGTATCTGATCTTGCGGATGTTTTCACATTCTCTATAATCATCATGGAAGTATTACTTCAAATTGTATTACGTCCATAACTTCTGTATACAAGTCACCACCTATGAGAACAAAGAAGAATATACATCTGAGGAACGGACATCTGCAAACTACCCCTCCTGATAGAGACAAACTATATGCAAAATAGAGTCTTTATGACAAAAGAGTGATATTTATTATCAAAGTTTTATCTGAATTTTAGTTCAGATAAAATTTCATATAATTTTAAAGCTTATAAAATTTTAGTTTTAGCTATCAAATTCATATAAAACAGAAAAATTCTCCAGAAGTCACCAAAAATGACAATTTCTACACATCAAACAATTTAGAATGAACAATTAGAATACATTATTTTAACTTGCTGATTTAATAATCAATTTGTTATTTGAAATCAATAATATATGCAGTTAGGACTTGTTGACGCCTAGACTGCTTCTTCTATAGATAACAATAATGAGCTGGTCATTCTTAAAATAATCATGTTATATCTGTGGCTTGGTCTGGGACCTTAAATAAAAGTAAATCTGATTGTTATACTCAGATTTTGAATACCAGGTTATGTGATGTTTACCAAATGCTTAAGTAAAATTTGAGATGCATACTCTTCTCCTCCACTTTCCTTTATTGAATTTCCAGTTTGAAAAGAATGAACATATGTCTCAGCATTTTATGGTCTGTCTTATCATATTACGTAGAAACAGTACCAAGCACAAAGTGAATATTTTTCCTGTAGATTTTACCTTGTAATTTTAAAGAATTTATGTAACTTGTAGGAGCAGTTGCTCTGTGAGTTAACGTGTGTGTTGCATACAGACGTAGGTATGAATATATCCAGTTACTGTAAAAATAATCAAATAAGAAGGCTCTTAATCTAGTATAATTCTTTTATCTATCTTCAGAAATAGCATGGTAGTGAAAAGCAATATAATCCTATTTGCACTATGCATTTAATTCCGTTGTTTTTATTAAAGATCACTATCTTCTAAAATACTTATGCCTTGTCTTTAAAACAATTGAATCAACTATTTTGCCTTTGAAAATCATGAATACTATTATAGTCATTAATAAAATGTTCCATTCACTTACCAATTTTAATATAGTGCTCGAAAGATTTAAATATATTATGACAAGTATTTTTCTTGTCATTTTTGAGAAATAAATTAGTTAATAGAAAGTAGTCACTACCAAAAGTTTTGTTGTAAACTATTACTTATCACAATAGAAATAAGAATTTTCCTGGGATAAAACTCAGTTACAACTTTATAAGTACACCTTTTGTTTTCTGAATGGCACTTTAAAAAAAAGGGTCGCAGCAGATACTGGGTGCCCTGTGTGTCGCAGGCATTGCCTGACTAATGATGAGCATCTGTTAGGAAGCGTGTGCGTAGACAGTCATCACTCCAGCAGATATTCAGTTTCAGGATAAGAGTGGCATAAGTAGCAGCTGAGGAATAGTTGCTGAATGTAGCATAAATAAAAATTCAAATATACCTGAAAACTTTTACCGAAAGGATGAAATAAAAATATCAAAAGCTTGGTAAAAGGTAGCCTTTTGCAAAGAACATACTTGTATCAAAACTCCATAAATGCATGCTTGCTATATGAAGAAATACTATTTCTGTGTTGTGAGTTGAACTAGAACTTGTGTATATCCAATATGTTTCTACGTATGTGAGTCTTTGTAAAGTTTTCCATTTGAATTACTGTCATATATTGTTTGTGTCAGAAAATGAGTCAGAGGATTGGAAATATGAAGAACACAAAAAGAGAAGGTAGTTAAACAGTTATTTAAAAAGTAAACATATATACATCTCTTGCTCTCTCAATGAATGTGACAGCAAACAATCCATATTTAATGGGCAATACAATTGATCTAAATAATTTAGATAAGGAATGCAAGCAATTTTTATTTTCTCAAGCAAAACAAAATAAACAAGTGCTTTAAATAAATAGCTTTTCTTTCTCCCCATAGGAAGGCTATACTACAAAGTGTATTCTTATAATCAACATTTACTATGCCCTAAATACATGTGGTAGAAAGAGACAGGGCCCCTGATGTGTAGAATTCATCTCTTATAAATCCAATCCTGAAGACATTTTATTTTTAATTATTTTGGGTACATGATATGTGCATGTGTTTATGGTGTACCTGTTATGTTTCAATTCAGGCATATGATGTGAATTTCATTGCATCAAGGTAATTGGGACAGCCATCCCAACAGGTATTTATCATTTATTTGTGTTAGAAACATTCCAAATCCATCCTTTGACTTGTTGTAAGGTATACTCTACCTTATTGTTGACTGTGATTGTGCTATTATATTATCAAATATTGTTCACACTAATTATCTAACTATATTTTTTCACTTATTAACTGTCCTCATTTTATCACCCCTTCCTGTTACCCAACCCAGCCTCAGGTAACCATCATTCTACTGTCAGCATTATGAGATCAATTATTTCAAAATTTAGCTTCCACACATAAGTGAGAACACATGAGATGTATCTTTTTTTAATTGCAAAATATTGAAGAGGTTTAAATGTTTTCGTTTACAAGGATCCTTTTCGTGATGCGTGAGTCCTGATTGTAGTGTTCTCATCACCCAAACAGCGTTCCTAGTGCCCACTGGTGTTTCCCCCTTTCCCCCATCTCACTCCCTGTATTATGCCTCTCTCTGTACACTTGACCGCACATTGGTTAGTTCCAGTTTCAAAGTGAGTACATGTGGTGTTTTGTTTTGTTTATTTTTTTATTCATGCAATACTTAGCTTAGAGGAATGGTCTCCAGTTCCATGTAGATTGTTGCAAAAGGTTATTAATTCATCTTTTTTTATGGTGAGTAGTAGTAAAACGAAGAAATGCCAAACATCACTCATCATCAGAGAAATGCAGATTAAAGCCACAATGAGAGACTTTCTGTGCTTGGCTTATTTCACTTAATATAATGTTCTCCAGTTCCATCCATGCTATTGCACATGACATTCCATTCTTTCATGGCTGAAGAATACCCTATTGTGTCTATGTATGACATTTCTTTACTCCTTTATCTATTGAAGGGTACGTAGGGTGATTCCAAATCACTTGGCTACTGTGAACATGAAAGAACAGAAAGCTTTGGATATACTCATTTCCTAGCCTTTGGATGTGTACCCAGTAGTAGGATTGCTGGGATCTATGTGAGTTTAATTTTTAGTTATTTGAGGATTCACCATAGTGTTATCTATAGTGGTTGCACTAATTTACATCCCCACCAGCAGCAGTTGAGTGTTCTCCTTCCTCTATATCCTTACCAGATTTATTATTGCCTGTCTTTTTGATAAAAGCCATTTTTTTTTTTTTTGAGACAGAGCTTTCCTCTATTTCCAGGCAAGAATGCTGTGGCATCAGCCTAACTCACAGCAACCTCAAACTCCTGGGTTCAAGTGCAACATCTGCCTCACCCCCCAAGTAGCTGGGACTACAGGTGCTCACCACAACTAGTTAATTTTCCTTGTTTAGGAGAGACAGGGGTCAGACCCTTGCTCAAGCTGGTCTAAAACTCCTGAGCTCGGGCAATCTTCCCACCTTGGCCTTCCTGATTTGCATTTCTCTGATGATTAGGAACCATGAACATTTTTTCATACTTTCTCTAGCTTGATAAAAGCCATTTTAACTGGAGTGAGAATATATCTCATTGCAAGTTTGATTTGCATTTCTCTAATAACAAATAATAGTCAGCATTTTTTGCTAGCATTGTCGCACATTTGTATATCTTCTATTTAGAAATGCCTATTAAGACCTTTTCCCATTTTATTTTTTTTAAATAGCAGATTAATGTGAGGGTACATATAACTAGGTTACAGTGTTTGCAATTGTTAGGCAGAGTCCCTCTTGTAGTTGTGTCCTGAACATGAAAGATGTGGCATATGCTGACATTGTGGTCATGAAGGGGGAGCACACGGATCCCCCTCCCTCCTCTACTCCCTCCCCCTTATTCCTCCTCCTCCGAACTTGAAATGAATTAAGTTTTTCTCTTATGTGGATGTGTATTAGATTGTCCATTGAGTGCATTGGAAACTTGCTTTTCCATTCTTGTAATATTTTACTAAGAAGAATGCATTTCAACTCTGGTTTAATACAAAAGATGTAAAGTCACCATCTTTTTTATGGCTAAATAGTATTCCATGGTATACATGTACCACATCTTGTTAACTCATTCCTGGGTTGATGGTCATTTAGGTTTTTTCCCCATCTTGGCTATAATAAATTGAACTGTGATAAACTATCTAGTGCAAATATCCTTATGATAATTTTTTTTTTCTTCTGGGTAGATGCCTACTAAGGGGATTGCAGGATCAAATGGGAGGTCTAATTTGAGTTCTTTGAGGATTCTCCATACTTCTTTCCAAGAAGGCTGTATTTGTTTGCAGTCCTACCAGCAGTGTAAAAGTATTCCCTTCTTTCCACACCCATGCCTTGGAACTTTATGATGAAGGATATTTCACTGCGATTGGGTGATATATCTTAATTTCTCTGATGATTAGGAACCACAAGCATTTTTTCAAATTTGTTATCTAATCATCTATCTTCCTCGAAGAAGGTTCTGTTCATGTCTCTTTCCCAGTGATAGATGGGATTGTTTACTCTTTTTTCTTGATTAATTTGAATTCTCTAGAGAGTCTAGTTATCAACCCTTTGTCAGATTCATAACACGCAAATGTCTTTTCCCATTCTGAAGATTGTCTGTCTGTTTGGTTTACTTATTGTGTCCTTAGCTGTGCAGAAGCTTTTCCGTTTAATTAAGTCCCATTTGTTTATTTTTCTTATTGTTGTGATTGCCACTGATTCTTAGGTTGGGCAGCTACCTTATTCTCCATAATAATCTGCTTTTTCCTTCTAATCCTGTTCTCTTTTACCCTTGTCTGTCCCTACCACTTTGTATACAGAACAGCAGTCTTCATCCCCTTTTAGGTATTTCTATCTTAGTTGAATATTCGGGTTTCTTCCTTTTCCATTTAAGTTTTGCAACCCTTCCAAAATCCTTAGCAGTTTTACTGATAACAAATGCATAAAGTAAAATCTGCAGAAAGCAAGTAAAAAGATACAAGCTGCAATTACCTTCTAACTAAGGGTGGGCAGACCTATCTGTCCACACGAAGATAAATGTGTTCATGAGTATAATGCTTTGTTGTTGCAGTATTTTTTTCTGAAATTTTCTCCTCTGAAATTATTACCAGTTGGAAAACATTGATTTCTGGAACCCCAGAAAGGTTCTTTAGAGTTCCCTCAACCTCTAGAGGCCTTATCATTTTCTATATATAATGTGCAATTATAAAAAACATCTCATATTGTCATAAAGCACAATGAAGATGCAGAAATCACACATGGTGCCAAAATTACAAATAAGTAAAATGATTGACTTAAAATTATTGGTGTAGAACAATTTTTATACAAGTAGTAAAAAGGAAAAGCAGAATATATAAAGAGGTGTAAAAAAACAGAAAATAGATAGAGGGACAATTTTGCTTTTTTTATTTGTTGAGAGGGTAGCCTTACTACCAGTATGTGATTTTCAAAATAATTGAAACATAAGATTATTAGTAATGTTTTAAGTGTCTGATTTAAAAAAAACACTTTTCTAGAAATTTTGTTATTTTGAAGTTTAATGTAGCATTTTTTAAAATGATTGTACTAAAAATTTGTACCACGTCTAATACAAGGACAGTAAATGATATTGTTCAAAATTTCTCACAGTTTTACTACATTTGGAAGACATGAGTATGAAGTTCATCTTTTTTTCTCTTTTGAAGATAAAAAGGAATTAAGGCACTTCTTCCATTTCTCCTCAAAGTGGAGCAGCTTTACTCTCTGTTTCAATAGGATCCTGCTGATCCAATTAAGAGGGTAAGTTACACAGGTGCATCATCTAGTTCACTTTGGAAGAAAAGTAACAGACTTGATCAAAACAAGTCTCCCTATGGCTGCATTGTCAGGCAGGGCCACTTTCAGGACACTAACAGAAAATGTGAATGAGAATTGCTATTTCCCAGGATTGTTAAATAAGTATCTAATAATGGGTATCAGATGTCCCTTCCATTTTCTTCCTTGTCTAACTCTGTTTGTAAGATTCAATAAAAGGATCAGTAATTTTTAATGCCAACTTACCTGGCTTCCTGCTACCACCTACCTAAGTTAATTCTGTGTATAATTGATATTTTTGTGGAGAAGCACTATTTTCTTTCTGAAGGAGCATTATGAAAACAATTCAATGACTTGAATAGCATCTTTCTTCCACCAGGAAATAAATCCAATATCTTTTGAGTTTTTGGCAGCTAACTCAAAATTATAAACATTTTCCAATAAAGGGAAAGTTAAGTCATATCAACAAAGTTTACTAAAGAAAACAAATCATATTCATATTTATGTATTCAGTATTTTCTAACATCTTATGTTCTGAGTTACTGGAATACAGGAATGGACAAAGGACAAAAAATTATGGTCATATGCCATAATGAAAGAAAACAATAAAAAATATATAGGGTGGCGCCTGTAGCTCAGAGGGGTAGGGCCCCATATGCTGGAGATGGCGGGTTCAAATGCAACCCCAGCCAAAACTGCAAAAAAAAAAAAATAATAATAATAATAAACAAATAAATACATAAGTAAAGCATGTGTATGTGTTTGAGAAAGAGAAAAAGGAGTGATGATTAGTTTTGAAGAAAGACTATAGCGCATCCAAGAATGATAAATAGGGTACAGAAGGGAGAGAGAGTGTCATTTTTAAATGTGATAAGAAAATGTCCTCATGTGGTATTTGATTAAGACCTGAATGAGATGAGAGAGATATCCCTGCTGAGTTTTGTGGAAAGAGTATCCCAGTCATATGTAGCAGCAAGTGCCAAAGTTCATAGATATGGGTATATTTCGGGAATTAACAAATAGGGCAGCATAGCTGCTGTTGAGTGGTTTAGGAGCAAACAGGCAGCACGTTCAGAGAGGAAACAGAGAAACAGATTGCATAGAGCTTTGTGCGTCATGTGAGAATTTTAGCTTCCCTGAGAGTGAGAAGGGAAGTTACTGCAGGATTTAAGACAGTATTATGGAAAATTGCTCATTCTGGAACCTATGTTGAGAAAGTCTGCTGGAAAATGAGGATGTAACCTGGCAGACCAGTGGCAGCTATCATGAGGCTCCAGTGAGAAATGAGTATGGCTTGAACAGGGTGGATGAAATGACAAATGGCCACGGTTTTAACATATTAGGACGACAAACACAGTGAGATTTGCCATTGGATTGGAGGTTTGGAATGAGAGAAAAAAAATGTGTGAAGGCCTACTCCAAGGTTTTTTCTCTTATTATCTGGAAAAGAGGAAGTGCATTTTCTGTAATGGGCATATTTTTGAATTAAAAAAAGCATTAAGTTGATTTGCTGGCAGATATCTAAATGGTAAATTTAGTACAGTTGGATGTGAAGGTCTGGAGTTTAGAGATTTTACGCATACATACATTGGCAAAAAATGTACACACATTTTAAGAAAGGGAAAAACTGTACTACAATTGTAAAACTCAATATATATGTATAATGAAAGATGTATACAAGTCGGGTTAGAGCACCTTTTGCAATTGCAGAAGTCATATGTGACTTGAGCATTATAATTTTAATACATGTTTTTCCTTTCTCAAAAGATACAGGCACCCTTTGTATCTATAATAGTATTATCAATTTACGGATGGTATTTAATACCATAGGAATTAATGAGATCAACAAAAGTATGAATGCAGAGAAAAAAAACAGATAAGTTAGAGAACTGAGTAAGAATTGAGACACTCTAATATTCACTGGTTGGAAAGACAGGGAAGAATCAGGAGAAAACCTCGGGACAGTTGATCAACAAAGAATTTTCCTAATTCTTTCCATTTTATATATTATTATATTAATCATGTATTACTTATCTATATAACTTATTATATAATGTTTTAATTATTCATTTAATATATATTTATTATATCATAGTAAATGTAATATTTTTAAAATGTGGCATATGTGAGAATATATAACATTATGTTTGCATTATTATGTATAGTAGAATATAATATTTTATGCTGTACACTGTATACAAAGGAAACATGAAATGGATGCTATTTTCTTCCCCTGAGAAAGTTTTCTTTTTTTCTTTTTCAGGGAGATAGTGAGGAACTATCACCTTAATCCAATCAGGCATTGATCAAAATTAGGGCTAATTTGCAATTTTGCCTCACTTTTCCAATGTCAAGATGTATTTTGCGTTTGTTTCAAGTCTTCCCTCTAGAGGAATTGTATCTTTCACTCACCTCTGCACTGAGGGAACTGCTTGTCTGTCCAACGCTACCCTCCCGCCTTCCACGTCAGCATCTCCCACTTAGAAAAGGAAAACAAACTGACATAAACTTGGAGTTCTTTTCTGTGTTCGAATCCAGCATATCTTCCTACACAGCCATCACAAGTTTATGGAGGCTCTCTAACCTCAATCTCTATATAACCTTTACTAAGACAATGCCTGATCCTGAGTCTGCAACCCCACAACCCTAGGGATAGAAAAGGTCTGACAATCGCAAGCTTACTTAAGAAGACTTCTCTCAAAAAAAAAAAAAAAAAAGAAGACTTCTCTCTATTTTCATGCATATTATCTACTTCCCTCTATGGTTTTAATGAACACAAATGTTTATCTCATGTTTGATTTGCCTCAGTTGTTGCTTTGGGAGTGATTTTCTCTGGCAAACTACTAAATCCTACTTATAAGTAGAAGTCTGATTTTTTTGCATATATTTACATTTTTATAGTATCATGTTATTAGGCCTGGTGAAGAGTAAACAGGTGTCAGGGAAATAGCTAAGGGCGGAGAGTGGGAACCAAATTGTAGCTAGGAACCAAATTGCTGCTAGAAATTGTTCTCTGGTAGGAACATACACAGTAAGGCACTCCTAGGGACTGTTCAGACCTGGGGCTCATGAAGAAGTATCTAATCAGCGAAGCATGGATGGAATTTTCATGAAGGATTCTAGGAAGACACGTAAGGAAACTGTTATGTAACCTGCATGTAATCATTATATGCCTACATGCCAATCATCTCAAAGGCAGGAAATGGCCACCAGTCCCACCAGGAGAAAGGCGGGACAAAATAGTGAGCATATGAAAGACCATGAATGCTCAAACTTTAGAGTCTTTCTCCTTCTGTGGAGAATGACCTGTCTCTCCCTCTGAGACATACTTTTACTATGCAATAAATGTTGTATGGTAAATCACTTTGTATCTGTGAACACTCCATCTTTGGGTAGCCTCAGTACCAGTCCTCATTCTCAACTCTAGGGACCAGAGAGCCAGAGGACATCCAGAAAGACCTAACAAGACAATTTGCAAAAAGCTAATGAAAGATAAAGACTTACTTAGAAGTAGTGGGGCAAGCTAGACAGCCAGCATTGTGCTAAAGATCAAGGAGATAGGATAGAGAAGGAAGATTCTAGCAATTCCTATCAGTGTACCTTTAAGCAAGTTTTATATATTCTCCAAACATCAATAAAGGCAGCTGAGCTGTAAGGGACATTTCCACTTGCCTTATCTTAATTTGTTAACATTCTGGTGAGAGTACTTTGATTTTCCTTGAGGGAAAAACATTCTAATTCAATCTCAGGCCAGGTAGTTTGTGTGAAATTATCTCACTACTGGCCTCAGGAAAAGTCACTGGACCCCAAAAGCTAATGGGAGCATTTTATTCCCCTAACACCCTTAACCAGGGCAAAAGCCTCCCGCCAAGCAGCCCACGTGGTCCATTTTGGCAATGCAATAAAAAGGCACATCTTTTAGTTTATTGTTTGGGAGGGGAGAGTAAAAACCTAGAGCTGTTACTATCACATTATTACCTCACTGTGGCATTCTTTGGCCTGCCAGAGGCAGCAGGAGGGGGGAGTCAAAAAACAGCCATTTACTGATGTCCCCGTACAAGTTCGTATTAGACCAGAAGAACCTGATCTAATATGAACTTCCCAGTGCATGATTCCCCTACGTTTATACAGTGGATCCTTCCCTGCTACTAAACAAAGAGTCTTAACTAATACAGGATCTTAGCAAAATATCAACAGCAAGGTAAACAGCCTTCTCTCAGTCATGAAAAGTAAAGAATTGTTAAGTGTGGGGGATAAAGAATAATTACAATTTCTATAAAGATTTCTGCCTGCTCTTTAAGAAGATAACAGGATGTTTTTTAACACTGAAAAATTGACTCTTTTATCAAGTTCACACTTTCTTTTACAGCATAAGCTGCAATTTCACTATCATTGTAAAGATGGATTGTGAAGAAAAGGGAAAATTCCAAGAGTAATGTAATAAACCAGCCTCCTGTTCTGGTTCTATATTAACTAATCCTTTAATTACTAGTCACTAAAATCTCTCCAACACTCAGTTTTCTCAACCATGTATTAGTGAGGCGTCAATGTTATCAAAATGAGTATCAGTGCTGCTCATTTGTGGTATTGATGATAATGTCTGCAATCTGATTTTAGGAAGGAGTGTGCATAAAATATAGATTTTTATTATTTTGCATATTGTGAAACACTATTACATTGAAAATAAATTTAGATTTAGTGTTCTTAAGATTTCTATTTTAAGCATTAACAGTAAACGCAAGTTAAATATTACTGGAAATGATTTGATTTCTTTCTTTTGCCGTTAGGCATCACAAATTCAATCCATGGATAAAAAAAAAATAGAGAGGGGAATATTTTGACTTAATACTCAAACAATTACCACTGTCTGAAGGTGGAAAAAGTGAAGATAAATAATTTTTATGTTTACTTTTGCCTCCAAGCCCTGAAATACTTTAAAGCTATGATTCCTATTGATAAAGAGTAAAAGTTATTTATAAAAATGAAGACATTTTGTATTAAAAACATGAAATGTGCAGAGAGGACTTGATATTATAGTTAAATTGTGGCAGGCTTCAAATATATTTCCTTTTTGAGGAAAAATAGTGAAAATAATTGCTATTGATACCATTTATATTGATGACTTACCGAGGGGAGGTAACTTGTCCAAGACCACTAGCAAATCGCGGGGCATGGTTACATTCTCCAAATCCTGTCTTTCCTCTACTATAATACTGCTCATTCAATATAGCACACAGGAATCGTCTTCTCAAGATGTAAGTAAATTTCACACAAAAGTCTGGAGAATATGGACTGGAAAAAGTAATAAGAAAAAAAAATGAGCAAAACATTGTAAGAATGTTTATAATGATTAAAAGGAAAATATAGAAGTATTGATTTTTATGAAGTTTATTTACTGTGTATTTTGCACGTAATACATACCAAAAATATTTTCTGCAGCCGCTTTAGGCTCCTCAGAGAGCATGGCTCAGAGAACGGGATGTCACAGACTGCAGTCATGGGACTCATTAACTAGGCATCTATCACATTTAGATAGTCATAATTATTTGGCCTGGTGAAGAGGCCAAAACATAGTCATAATTATTTCCAGGTTCACCCATGGGAATAGCACAGCACACTTCCATATGAAAAAGTCTAAATCAGGAGTCATATTAAAAGATTTCCAAGATCATCTTTGTGGATATAATAACTCTTTTCAACATTTCCAGGATAGAGGACAAATTTTTGCCAAGGATAGCTATTTCAGCAATGTTGCTTTTATATTTGGAACAATGGATACACCATGGCTCAATGTTGAAAACTGTAGATAAGAGTAGCATGTACTATTGTGTACTTCTCCTACAAAAAGGGATCTTATACCTAGGAGGTAAGAAAACATAATGATTAAGAATGTGGGGTCTGGAGCTAGAATACCTGAGTTCAGTCAGAATTCCCTTGCTTGTGCCTTACTAGCTTTATAATACCAACAAGTTCATCAATTATCTGTGCCGCTCACTGTCTCTTCTGTGAAAAGGGGGTCATAACACTGCATATGTGTGTTAATATAAAGTCCTTAGAAAATTGCCTGGCACAAATGAGCCCTGGATGCGTACTAACTTTGATAATAATAGCCTCTTTTATCTGAATAAATTCCATTGGCTTCTCTGTCTTTTCCAATTATAGTTTTGTTTTCCTTGGTGTTAGTAAATATTCAGAAATATATTTTACACAAATAACTCTGAATTTTAAAACTGTACCACCCTTCCAAAGTAATAAAATCCTTGAAAATAAGGATTGTATTGGATTCAGGAAAAGTATTTTCAACATACAGTATAGAGAAATAGGGAAATTGCATTACCAATGCCATCTCATTTGTGTAAATTTGCTCCCTTAAAGAAAATAGTGGAACTCTACAAGATACTCACAAGGTTGTAGGAGAATTTGCACTACCTACAATTAATAGGAGATGGGCAGGACATAATCATATGAACTATTTATCAAGGTTTTAATTCTTATAAATTCAGAAAGTTACAAAGAAAACTACACATATATATGGAAAGGCCAAGGGGAAGAAGAGGAAATTTTGCTTTAAATACTAACTCTAAATTTGCATAATCTCAAACTCACAATTAAAAAAAAGCATCACACAAGCAATTGTAACTGATGAATGACCAAATGTATATAGTGTTGTCAATTAACTTTTTACAAAGTTATTTTCAAATTTAAGCTATGGTTTTAATATTTGTAAATTTTTGCTTGACTATCCCAGAGATTAGGTATTTCCTCCTGCTTCACAATCTCCTTCTACCCTGACCTTGTTACTGTTGTCACATTTTATTATATCTTACAATCATAAACCACGATTTTTATCACCTTATAAATTTTATCACCATTGTGAACCACTTGAGAACTGGGATTATGTTTTGTTCTTTTTATCAACACAAACTAGCTAGTTTCTAATATGTAATATCCATTTAATACGTAGTTTTTGAATTAAATAAAAACTTTACACTTCAATAGTTTACAATGCATGTTCCGTTGTTTGTCTATATATTTGAGTAAGAAGGACATTGCATGTTGAAGCCTCTTCACAACTTTAGAGGCACTTTTCATACCTTACTTGTGTTCTTAGTCTTACTACCCTGTTTACTATGTAGTTCCCAGGACCCTTTCTAGAGTTTCAGCATTCATTAATCTTTTTCTGTATGCTATTATTTTTTCTATCAATTTTTCATGATTTTCTTAATATATTTCTTTCCCGGGTTCTTACAAAGGACCTCTTATAGAGTTTATAGAGGAGAAGAGAAAGATGATTTTCTCCTAAAACCAAAGAGTAACTCTAGTTAGCTTTCCAGAACTTTAACAATTAAATCATACTTTAGAATATCTATTGCAAAAATTTTACATACTTAAGTTGTTAAAATAGCATAACATTTAATAAATAACTTTTAATAAAAACTTTCAGCATGTGTTTAGTGCCTTATTACACCTTTTTTTTTTTTTTTTTGAAGAGCTTCAAATGTAAGTCATAGTTTTCTAGCATAGTGACTGCCTGTTAGAAGAAGGAAACAGATTTTCTTCCCTATCAGTCTCACTGGCTCACTCTTTCTACCCTTGGACCTTTTTGCGATTCAAGAATACAGTCCATTAAAGGCTTAGGAGCTCAGTTGCCTCTCACATACGTGCACTCATTACATTATAGACAAGACAACTCTGTTTCTCAGAGGGGAGACTCATGCTGACAAAACACACAAAGTCTAATTGCTTACAGTGAATTTAAAATACATGCATTTACAAGAAAAAAAAACTGTCATGTGAGAAGAGTATTTATCCTCTCAGGACCAAGCATATTTGTATCTCTACAATATCGAAAATGTGAAAAATACAATATGTACTAGTGTAAACTATTGTAGGACAGTATAGTCTCTTTTGCTTCTACTTGAAGCAGAAACTGCCACTATTAGTGTATCTTCCAACAGAAGCCATCAATAAAAAGATTCTACTATTAACCAGCCTCCCTGCCACTTATTAAGCTTTGTGTTTACCTGTTAGAGTGTTAGTATCTTGAGTCACATCCTATCTCTTGTAGAGAATTTTAGAATAGACTGCTCTGGTACTTTTATATCCTATCTTACAGAGCAGGTTGTATATATTATGTTTCAGTGTAACTCTTTTTCTTATTTACTACATAGAATTTTAAATATTAAAGAGAAAATGAAAACCTTTTTAAAATTATTGGGAATTGTAAGAAGGAGTAGAGAGAAAAAAATGCAAATAACTATTACCTATTTGTTCCTCACATTCGGAAATTATGACATAATTTTCCACCATAATCCTTAGAGATATATTTATTTTCTGCCTCTTGTAAATAAAAATGAGGCTTAACCAAGTTATATCACTTTTTCAGATTGCATAAAGAGCCAAAATATAAACCTAAATCTAACTGAAAATTATGCTGTTATATAATGTATACCACAACCGGAGAAACTTACAAGTGAGCAATTTATTATAAAGATTTTAAAAAGCTAGAAACCAACAAATATTAATCTTCTATGCAGAAAATTATATTCATAATTACTGCTGTTTTGCTTGGTAACTAATACATTATTACTAAGGAGATCAGTAAATAGTTGTCATTAATAATAAAAAATCAATGTATTTTTGAATCAGAATGAATAGGATTCCTGATTTGATTCTAAGAAAATTTTAGATACTTCTTGAGAACTATTTTTCTCTGTAATAATAAAGACAGAGATAATCAATTTTACAATTATAATTTAAATAGAAAGGAAGAATATGTATGAAGTATACACTTCCAGAAATAAAGATAGGGTCTCACATAAATGAACTAAGGGGGTTGTTGAAAGAAATAATGATAAACAAAAAAACAAATAAATAAACACATATACACATATGTGTGTGTATATATATATATATATATATGTGCAGTCAACCCACAGTATTTATGGATGGAAATTAGTTCCAAGACCTTCCATGGACACCAAAATCCTGGGACACTGATGTGACATAGCATAGTATTTGCATATAACCTACACACATTTTCCTGAATACTTTAAATTATGTGTTATCTCTAGATTATTTATAATACCAAAGACAGCTTTTTATCAAAAGCTAAGCAAATAGTTGTTATACTGTATGGTTTGGGGAATGATGATAAAGAAAAAAGTCTATAGGTAGGTTAAGTACAGTTTCAATTTTTTCCAGATATTTTGATTTGAAGTTGTTGAATCCACAGATGCAGAACCCATGAACTTGGAGTGTTTGCGTGTATACATATACTCACACACATACATCTATTTAATGCATAAATAAGGTATGGTAAGTATTTTATATTATACACTTAAAACATGATACAAAAAGTAGCTGAATTTTTAAATATGAATAAGTGATCTTAAATGAAATGAAATGAAATGTAAATAATATAAAAAGTTAAAACATACTGATCTCCCTCTACCTTCCCTTTCATTTCATTAAAATAATAATACATATTACAGCTGTAGAAATATTTAACATTTTAATTGGTGATGAGGAGAAATATTTAAAATATAGAATTAATCTCTAAACCCCACTCTAAGTCTTCTTTTGTCATTTAAAAATTTCATATCCTGCTGATTAGTAGCATGTAAGCACTCCAATTTATACAATTAATCAACACATCAAATCCCATAATGGCATAAATGTATGTGTGACCTATGCACAAATGACTTAATAAAAAAATACATGAAATAAAAATAAAAACAAAAATTTCATACCCTTTAAAAGAAAAATGATCAGGCAGAAAAAAAATTGCCATGCTTTTTGTAAAACTTTTGAACATCAAATACTTTCTGTTATTAAAAAATCTTTATTTGTTTACTAGTATTTTTATTTTTCTAATATCAGTTCTCGGCTCTTCAGTATGTAAATTCTAACCTTTGCATCACTTTATGTTTTATCTGGTTCCAAATACAATTTTGAAGTTACTGGGTAAACTCTCAGTAACAGCCCAAATACAGTAATTTAGAAATTGGAAATTTCATTCCTGTCACAACAAGATTCTCCCAAGTTTTTGGGATTCCCAGATGAATATCACAAGAGTATTCATTCCTGAAGCTGGCCTACAGGTGACCGCTTACAACTGACATTTCTTCTGGTCCTTTTGTGGATATGTCAACTTGTGGTGAGTGTGCAGTGCTGGCCTTGTGGGCATGTTACAGGCACGGTCACATAGGGCTTCAAACTAAGAAGAGAGTACCATACTTGAGTGTTGATGCTCTGGAAACACTATATTGGAAGTCTCTATCACTTTACTTTTGAATTTATTTATTTTTTTTTTTATAATTTTATTGAATCATAATTCTGTACATTGGTGCAATCATAGGGCACGATTCATATACATTCAGAAATGTTTTGATCGTACTGTTACAGTTAGCCTTCATGGCATTTTCTTGATCACTATATAA
>CAUYON010150739.1:0-16881 GCA_963573935.1 Arctocebus calabarensis | reverse complement strand
ATCTATTTTATTGACCTTTTCAAAGAACCAACTTTTTGATTTATTGATCTGTTGTATAATTCTTTTGTTTTCAATTTCATTTAATTCTGCCCTGATTTTGGTTATTTCTTTTTTTCTGCTGGGTTTGGGGTTGGAATGTTATTCCTTTTCCAGTTGCTTGAGATGTCCCATTAAGTTGTTAACTTCCTCTCTTTTCATTCTCTTGAGGAAGGCTTGCAGTGCTATAAATTTCCTTCTTAGGACTGCCTTTGCAGTATCCTAGAGGTTCTGATAATTCGTGTCTTCATTGTCGTTTTGTTCTAAAAATTGGGTGATTTCCTTCTTAATGTCGTCTATGACCCATCTATTGTTCAGCATAAAGTTATTTAGCTTCCATGTTTTTGTATGAGTATGCAGATTCCTGTTATTGTTGAGTTCAACTTTTATTCCATGATGGTCCAAGAAAATGCAAGAATAATTTCTATTCTTTTAAATTTGGTTAAAAGAAGAGGTTAGACTTGTGACCTAAGATGTGATCAATTTTGGAGTGTGTTCTATGGGCTGATGAGAAGAACGTGTATTCAATTTTATTAGGATGAAACGTTCTGTTGATGTCTGTTAAATCCAAATGTTGAATGGTTAAGTTTAAATCTAAAATTTCTTTACTTAACTTCTTTTTGGAGGATCTATCCAACACTGCTAAAGGAGTATTAAAATCTCCAACTATTATGGAGCTGGAGGAAATCAAGTTATTCATATCTGTTAGAGTTTTTCTTATAAATTGAGGTGCATTCTGGTTGGGTGCATAAATATTAATAATTGAAATCTCATCATATTGAGTAGTTCCTTTAACAAATATGAAATGTCCTTCTTTATCCTTCCTTACTTTGGTTGGTTTAAAGCCTATTTTATCTGCGAATAAGATTGCAACACCTGCTTTTTTCTGTTTCCCATTTGCCTGGAATATAGATGCCCATCCCTTTACCTTGAGTCTAAATTTATCTTTTAAGGTAAGATAAGATTCTTGTATGCAGCTGATATCTGGCCTGAGTTTTTGTATCCAGTCAGCCAACCTATGCCTCTTTATTTATTTATTTATTTATTTATTTATTTATTTTTGAGACAGAGCCTCAAGCTGTCACCCTGGGTAGAGTGCCATGGCATCCCAGCTCACAGCAACCTCCAATTCCTGGGCTCAAGCAAGTCTCCTGCCTCCGCCTCCCAAGTAGCTGGGACCACAGGTGCCTGCCACAACGCCTGGCCATTTTTTGGTTGCAGCCGTCATGTTTGGCGGGCCCTGGGGCTGGATTCGAACCCGCCAGCTCAGGTGTACATGGCTGGTGCCCCAGCCTGTTGAGCCACAGGTGCCAAGCCCCTATGCCTCTTTGGAGGACAATTTAAACCATTCACATTAATTGAAAATAATGATAAGTCTTTAGAAAGTCCAGTGGACATTTTTAATCCTTTGATCACTGTGGAAGTTGGAATTTGATAAAAAGTTTCTGGGTGAGTATACTTTTGTGGTGGAGGATTACACTGGTCATTATGGAGGATAGGTTTGAGAAGATCCTGGAGAGCTGGTTTAATTATAGCTAATTTGTTCAACATGTGGATGTCATTAAAGTATTTAATTTCTCCATCATAAATGAAACTCAGTTTAGGTGGGTACAGGATCCTGGGTTGAAAGTTCTTTTGTTTTAGGAGATTAAAAGTTGATGACCATTCTCTTCTAGCTTGAAAGGTTTGATCAGAGAGATCTGCAGTTATTCTAATATTCTTCCCCTTGTAGGTAATGGATTTCTTATGTCTGGCTGCTTTCAGAATTTTGTCCTTCATATTAACTTTAGTGAAGTTAATTATGATATGCCTGGGGGATGACTTATTTGGGTTGAGTCATGCTGAAACTGTCTGTTATCTGAATTTCAGAATCTCTTGGCATGTCTGGAAAGTTTTCTTTCATAGTCTCATAAAGAAGAGACTCTGTGCCTTGTGATGCCACTTCATTGTTTTCAGTTATCCTTATCAGGCGAATATTGGTTTTCTTTGAGTTATCCCAGAGCTCTCTAATAGAGTGATCTGTTTTTGCCTTCCATTTCTCTTGCTCTTTGGAGGTTTGAGAGCGTTCAAAAGCTTTGTCTTCCATGTCAGAAATCCTTTCTTCTGCTTGCTCCATTCTGTTATTGAGGGATTCTACTGTATTTCTCAGATCTTTGAGGGCTGCGACTTCTTGTCTCAATGTGTCAAAACCTTTGGTCATTTTGTCTTTGAATTCGTTGAATTCTTGAGACATCTGTTGGATTACTGCTTGAAATTCTATCTTTTCCTCCATTCCACTGATCTTATTTGCTACCCAGACTCTGAATTCAATTTCTGACATCTCAGCCATTTGCTTATGCAAGGGATCTTGTGCTGTATCTACCTTGTCATTCTTTGGGGAAGTTGATCTACTCTGATTATTCATATTGCCAGAGTTTTTCTGTTGATTCCGCCTCATGATTATTTTTCACTATTGCCTATGACTGTCCTCAGAGTTTGGGAGGTGTCGCTCCCACATTAGACCCTGGCAGGATCACTCTGTTGTTCCTGGATCTTTGTAGGGAGTGACCCTATGTGGCTTCTCTGGCACTGCCCCACCCAGGGAGTTCTGGCTGCAGGAACAGCTCTGGAGTATAGGACGCCCAGATCAAACAGCAGGGTGTGGGATTGGGCACCCAGTGCCCTTTGCAAAGGGAGCCCATGTGTCCAGCAGTCCCGGAGGGTGCGGATCAGAGCCGCGTGGCAGGCCATGGCCTGGTGGGGCACAGATCGGTGCCACATGGGAGTCCTGGCAGATATCCTGGCTGCTGCTGGCAATGGGTCAAGGCCCAGTGGGGTGCCAATTGGGCTGTGTAGGAGTCTCATGGGAGTTACTGGTTGCTGCTGGCAGCAGGCTAGGTCCAGCATGGTTCCAATCCTGGCGGAGTGGAGTTCCTGGTCACTGTGGGCAGTGGGCCTGGGGCACGGATTGGAGCTGGGCAGCAGGCTGAGGCTTTGGGGGCACAGATCAGTCCCGGTGGATTTCCTGGCCACTACTGGTGGCAGGCCAAGGCCCAGCGGGGTACCAATAGGGCCACAGCGGGAGTCCTGGAGGAGTGGAGTTCCCAGCAGTTCCTGTTCCAGGCGGTGGGCCTGGGGCATGGATTGGAGCCAGCAGGGGTCCCAGCGGGTGGTGGGCTGAGTCTGGGCAGGGCACAAATTGGCACTGCACAGGAGACCTGGCAGACTTCCTGGCTGTTGCTGGTGGCGGGCCAAGGCCCAATGGGGGTCCGGGGGAGATCCTGGCTACTGCTGGCGGAGGGCTAAGTTCCAGCAGAGTTCCTGGCCACTGCTGACGGCAGGCCAAGGCCTGGTGGGGTGCCAAGTAGGGCCATGTGGGTGTCACAGAGGAGTGGAGTTCCCGGTCTCTGGGGCCTGGGGCATGGATCAGAGCCGGGCAGGGGTCCCAGGGGGTGGCAGGCTGAGGCTGGGCAGGGCACAAATAGGCACCACATGGGAGACCCGTGGACTTCCTGGCCACTGCTGGCAGTGGGCCAAGGCCCAGTGGAGTTCTTAGCCGCTGCAGGTGGCGGGCCGAGGCCCCGTGGTGCATGGATTGAAGCTGCTCGGGGGTCCCAGCATCGTCCCTGGCCTGGGGGCTTGGGCAGGGGCTCAGTGGGGCCCCTGAGTCTCTTACCTGGTGGGCTGCCTGTTCCGGCAGATAGGGAGGGTGAGCACTGCTGAAGTTCTCCTCCCTCAGTTTCAGTGGAGGTCAGACTTCTGGTGCATCAGGTAAGTGAGGAAGGATGTCCTGGAAGTTCAGAATGGTGGAAAACTTTAGTTTAGTTTTTCTGCTTGGTTTCTTGAAGTTGCAGCTTGCCTCAGAGGAGACCTGCAATTATCACTTCTCTATCTCTCGGCTGGGCTCCCTGTCTTCAGCTCAACTGGGCAGTTTCTGGAGGTTATCTTTCCTTTTGGACAGGAGCCTCTGTAGGAAGCTGCTTCCAGACGGCCATCTTGCCCCTCCCCCTATTTTCTTTATTTCTTATCATGAATTAGCCTATGGAGACCCTAATTATTCACTTTTTTCTGTGATGGTCATGGCTTATGAGCACCAATTCAGAAATAGGTTTTGTGTCCAAATCTATACAACATGTAACAATAGTCATTTTTAAGGAGACATATCCTTTCAGACAAAACTGGTCAAGTATTGTTTTATGTAGGTAGAATCTACTAAAAACAAACAAAGGTACTGTATGGAAAAGAATGGTATATGTAATAAAGATTTAGACACTTGATTTTTATGTCAATGAATTTATGACTGGTGTAGTTCCCTACTCACCTATCATGATACTATAGAAAAAGCACTGCCCTGGGAGCAGATAAAACTAGATTCAAATTCTCTCACCTACTGTGGGACCTTAGACAAATTTCTGATCTTCAATCTCATCTGTAAAATAGGCACAGTATCTGCTGCATAGATTTATTGAGAGGATTGAATAAGATTAAAGTTTTAAAAGCTTGACAAATATTTAGTACTGAGTCAATGTTACTTTTTTTTTTCTCTCTTCATTCCTTTTCACCTTGTATGTGTCACTTAAGGCCTGTTCCATTGACCAGGGGTATTAGTGATGTTAGGGTGAATATTGTAACTAAACAGTGTTAAGATATACTTACATATTTTTTAGTTAAAACCGCTTCAGAAAATTATTGAGCCATCCATGTTTATGAGTACTGCACCACCTCCAGAAAGAACAGATCCCATGACGTAAGTATTTTAAGTCTCATTAATATGGTCAGATCATGTGGCATTTAAAAAACTCAATCCACTTGATGGAGCATGTTGGTTATTTTAAGAAGTCCCCGGGACATGACCAGGTTGGGCTAGACTCCCAGGGCAAAAAGAGCAGTGAAGTGTTTTGCCTTGTAAGGTAAGAGAAATATTGAATTTCTACATACAGCCCTTCAGAAAGAGGTAAGGAGCTCTGAAGATAAAAAGTGAGAGGGAATATTAAATTCATGGCTGACAGAGGAAGGGAATGGTATCCTGATGAGGAACATTGGCCAGAGAGATACTCCTTTTGGAGTTTTTTTTTTTTTTTTCAGTTTTTGGCCGGGGCTGGGTTTGAACCCACCACCTCTGGCATATGGGGCCGGCACCCTACTCCTTTGAGCCATAGGCGCTGCTGGTGAGAGACTTTTAAGATCAGTGTCTAAT
Source organism: Arctocebus calabarensis (assembly GCA_963573935.1). NCBI lineage: Eukaryota > Metazoa > Chordata > Mammalia > Primates > Lorisidae > Arctocebus > Arctocebus calabarensis. Next base: position 11,669 of record CAUYON010150739.1, on the reverse strand, counting down.
AGTTGTCAGTTTTATGCTCTACAGTATGGAAATATTATCTCTACCTCTGCACCACTCCAGTTGTTACTTCAAAATAATCAGTAAAACGTCTGTGGTAAGGAGCTAGGCACGGTGACTCACACATGTAATCCTCGCACACTGGGAGGCCGAGGCAGGTGGATCACCTGAGTTAAAGAATTTGAGACCAGCCTGAGCAAGAGCAAGACCCTGTCTATTAAAAATAGAACAAACAAATAAACAAAAACTAGCCAGGTGTTGTGGTGGATGCCTTGTAGTCCTTGCTACTCAGGAGGCTGAGGCAAGAGAATCACTTAAGCCCAAGGGTTTGAGGTTGCCGTGAGCGATGACGCCATGGCCCTCTACCTCAGTGAAATTTCTAGGAGTCCACTGATGTGGATGATGTGAGACATACCTTTTATGGCAAGGATGGGTTATTGGATCTAGCTTTTCCTAAATCAAATGAGATATAACCCTTAGAGGACCACTTTGGATATTGGATGTAACCTATTCCTCATTTGGGTGTGTTACTTTGGCCCATTCATTTACTGAATGACTTGAAAAGTTGCTAGTTTTGAGTGGGGCCCAGAATAAGAGAAGGCTGTACAACAGGTCCAGACTGCCACTTAGGGCCTGTGATTAAACACCTCTAATCTGAAGTATATCAATGGCAGGAGAAATACTGTTTGGAGCCTTTGGAGGTGAATTGCAATGCCGGCCCTTAGGATTTTGGAACAAAACCTCGCTATCCCCCAAATATAACTACTCTGCTTTTGAGAAACAGTATGGACTTGCTACTTAGTGCAGACCAAATGCTTAATGATGGGCCACCAAGTTACCATGCAACCTGAGTTGTCCATCATGAACTGGGTGTTTCCTGACCTACCAAGCCATAAAACTGGGCATGCAATACTCCTTCATCAGATGGAAATCGTATTATGTGATCAAGCTTGATCTTACTTTTGATACAGATTTGCCTTTCCTGCATACAACGCTTCTGCTAAAACTACTATCCATGGACTTACAGAATGCCTAATCATTATCATAGTATTTCACATAGCATTTCTTCTGACTAAGGAACTCACTTCATAACCAAGTGAAACAGTGGGCCCATGATCATGGAATTCACTGGTCTTACCATCTTTTCCACCATTCTGAAGCAACTAGGTAGAAGTGTGGAATGGCCTTTTGAAGACTTAGTTATAGTTCCAGCCAGGTGGCACTTGGAGAGTTGGTGCAAGGTTGTATATGCTCTGAATTAGTGACCAATATATTGTGCTTTTCCCTTATAACCAGGGGTCCGTAAATCAAGAGGTGTAAATGGGAGTTGTACCACTCAGTATTACCCCTAATGATTTACAGGACATCCCAAAAGTTTCCCATAAGGTTGCCATATATGGAGAAAATAGAATATTGTAGCTAAATGTACCTTTACGTACAAAAATATTCATTATGAAATTTTACAAAATATTCTCTACATTCTCTTTGTAAAATTGTGTAACGATTATAAAATAAAGGTACAGATAGCTACAATTTAACATTTTTCCTATGTATGGCAACTTTATGGTGATATTTGGTAATAAAAATTTTGTTCCCTTTTACTGCACCTTTATCTTCTTCTGAGCTATAGAGAAAGGTCTTAGCCAAAGGGAGGAATGCTTCCACAAGGAGACACAATGGTTCCACTGAATTGGAAGGTAGGAATGCCACCTTGTCACTTTGAGTTCCTTATGCCTCTGAATCAACAGGCAAAAACAGGAATTACTGCACTGGCTGGGTAATTGATCCTGACCACCAAGGGGAAATTGAACTGTTACTCCACAGTGGACCTAATATAGTGTCTGGAATATAGGAAATTCTTTAGGGCAGTGGTTCTCAACCTTCCTAATGCTGCAGCCCTTTACTACAGTTCCTTGTGGTTCACGACCCACAGGTTGAGAACTGCTGCTTTAGGGCATGTCTTAAAATTACTGTGTCCTGTGATTAAGGTTTAAATGGAAAATTAGAAAAACCTGAGTAAGGCAGATCTTCTCATACCTTAGACACTTAAGGAATGAAGGTTTGGATCATGCCACCACGTGAGGTTAATGCTGAAGGCAAAGGAAATACAGAATAGGATGGTGGGAGAAGGTAGTTATAAATACAAGCTATGACCAGTTTCAGAAACAAGGACTATAATTATGAGTATTTTCTCCTTATTTTGTTAAGAATATATTCATGTATCTGTATATACATGCAGAGATTTTTGTTTTCTTCCCTCTTATCCCCTTATGTTAACATAAGATATACTGACTTTATATCACAGTATTTAAGTATTATTAACTTTACAACATAGTATTTATATTTTGAGATATTAAGGAGAAGAGTAAACATCATTGAAGAACTTTATCCTTTTCTGGGAAAACAGTGTGGTTGTGTCCAGGATAGTTGTATCACATTAGGTGAAAATGGTGAGTTCTGTTTTGGATATGTTGAGTTTAAGGTACTAGTCACTATGCATAGTAAAGAATACTGTTTAAGAATATGAACTTAATAGTCAAAGAGACTGTGTTCAAATGGTAGCTCTACCATTTACCAGCTATAAGACCTTGGGAGAAGTGGTTTAGTTCTTTAACCCTAGCTTTCTTGTATTTAAACTGGGATCTAATAATTCTCGTTCCATAGGTTTGCTGTGAAAAGAGAATGAGATAATATACATGAGATAATGTAAAAGTGAATGGGATAATGAACACAGTGCCTGGAACAAAATATATGCCAAAGAATTACTAAATTTAAAAACATGAAATACTTATGAGATAGAGATTTGAGTCTGAAAGTTGGGAGGAAGATCTGGGTTCAAATACTTTCTACTTAGCTGGGCATAGTGGCTCACACCTGTAATCCTAGCACTCTGAGAAACTGAGGCAAGCAGATTGCCTGAGCTCAAGAGTTTGAGACCAGCCTGAGCAAGAGTGAGACTCCCTCACTACTAAAAAGGGAAAAATTAGCCAGGCAATAAGGCAGGCAGCTATAGTCCCAGCTACTCCGGAGACTGAGACAGAAGGATCACTTGAGCCTAAAAGTTTGAGATTGCTGTGAGCTATGGCTTCATAGCACTCTACCCAGGGTGACAGTGAGATTCTGTCTAAAAAAATACTTTCTACTTCTCATTAGAACTTCAGTTTCTTCTCTCCTATCCCATCCTGCTTCCCATGATCTTAGTAGTAAAGATAAATCAAGAGAGTACTCTCTGGATTTCTAACTCTAGTCTCCTTTTTCTTCTAATGGCCCAAGGTGGTTAGATAAACTGAGAGAAGTGTTCAAAAGTGATAGTTGCTAGTGATTTTAGAAGTGGACTTTTGTATAATTTCAATATTTAATTTTATTACTATTTGTAGAAATGTTATCATGCCACAGCCTGTAGAGTATCCAGCATTCTTATCTCCAGACCTGAATGTTACTCTTGGGACACAAACTGTGCAGTCCCCCAACCCACCAGCTGCAGTAAAACTGGAAAAACTTCAACAACCACCTCGAGAAAGGTAAACAAACAACAGCAACAACAAAAACACAAAACCACATGAGTTTTCATGTTATATGTTCTTTTTATCATGTTAATTTCTCCCTTTCTCCCTCTGAGGCATGGGCTTGCTGTTAGTCCAGAAACTTTTCTTTATGGTGCTATTTCATGAGTAGATTATTCCTGTTTTTGCTTATCAAATTTAGGTATTTATTTGACAAAGTTAGTGTTATGGCAAAAAATGAGGTGAAAAGTCATTTGTAAGGAAGAAAGCATAATACTTGCTCTGTTTTCTCATTCAACAAGCATAGAACACTTATGCTTTTTTCTATATTTCTCATCATTTTTTCTCTATGCTTCAGTATAGATATTTTCTTCTGCTTTATATTCTAGTTTACTGGTTCTTCTTCGTTTCTAATATGCTGTTAAACCAGTTTAATTCTTAATTTTATTTCTCAGTTATAGAATTTCCCTTCATTTTTATAGTTTCCACTTCTCTGCCAAAATCCACAGCCTTGTCTTTTAACTCTTTGGATATATTGATCATCTTTTCAGCCAGCTCAGGCTGCTATAAGAAATACCATAGACTAGATGGCTTAAGCAACACATTTATTTCTCACAGTTCTGGATGCTGGGAAGTACAAGGTCTGGCTGCTGGCTGATTTGCTTTCTGCTGGGGGCCCTTTCTGGTTTGCATATAGCTGCCTTTTTGCTGTATCCTTACCTTATGTAGAGAGAGAACGTCTATGTCATGTCTGTTGTTATAAAGGCACTGATCCCATTCATGAGGGCTCTACCCTCCTGACCCAATTACCTTCCAAAATCCCCACTCCTAACATCATCACATAGGGGGGTAAGACTTTAACATATGAATTCTAGGATACAAAAGCCATTAGTCCATAGCAGTTTTTGCTATTTTTAAGTCCAAGTCTGATCACTGCATTTTCTGCATCTCCTGTAAGTCTGTTTCTCTTACTGTTTTTTTTTTCTCTTGGTTTTCAGTAAAATCTTACATTCTCATATCCCTGTTTGTTTCGAATGAATGCCAGACAGAACTAATTTGAGGCTCTTGGTTATAAATTTGGTATATATAGCAAAGACATATGTTTGCATCTGGCAGCCAGCTATGCTTAGAGCACTAGCAATCCTCGGTTACTTTAATTCAACTGAAATTGGGATTTGAAATGATTTGAAGCTGGGTTTAGTTCTGGTGGGCAGGAGGTTGTCATTTTTCTGGTTTATTGTTACTCCTAATGTCAGGGTTGAAACTTGTATGAGGCACAAGAGACGCACTTAATTCTCTTATAGCCTTCTGGGAGTCCCAACTGAAAGTCTGGATGCTTACCAGGGTTTCTCACCCTGGGAAAGCCCTAAACGCTAGCTTTTGTTCCCTTATTCTCGTATGTCTATCTCAAAGCCTCTGCTCAGCCTTCTTACCCTCTTGGCCAACTCAAGATGCTTTGAAGGAAAAATGTGCACCAAATGATAGGCAGACTGCTTCTGGGCTTCCTTTATATCAGAATCTTGGATCTACAAATCTTCACTGCCTTTATAACTCACTGATACTGTGAAACAAAATTTAAAAAATTATTTTGTCCAACTTTTATAAATATGCACTGAGATGACTGATCTGAAATAATTTCATCCAGAAGCAGAACTGCTGACCATTTAACAAATAAGTGGGTGTATATGTATGCATTCTTTACTCAGATTCATAAATTAATTCATAAACATAAGCTGAATGACCAAGGACCCCTTTTTTCCTTTAGTCTGATGTTTTATTAATTCAACAAACATTTATTAAATACCTGGTATATGTCAGGCACTACTCTAGGTACCACATATACAATGGTAATTTTAAAAAACAGCACTTTTCCTCAAATAACTTACAGTGAATGGAAACAAAGAGTTAATAAATGGGTGGCACCTGTGGCTCAAAGGAGTAGAGTGCTGACCACATATACTGGAGGTGGCGGGTTCAAACCCGGCCCTGGCCAAAAACTGAAAAAAAAAAAGCTAATAAATATATATTAAATTATAAATTAAGAAATAAATCATGAAGGTATTAAAAAGATGGTAGAAAAGTAAAGGTGACTGATATTTTTAAGAATTGTCAGAGAAGTCATTTGAGGTAACATTAAAGGAAAAAAGGGGTTGGCATATCAGAGATCCAAAGTTAAGGAATTACTGTGTGAATAGGTGTGAAAGCTCTAAGATAAAAAAGGTTTGGCATATACCTAAAAGAAGCAGCAAGCCCTTGTAGATGGAGTAGGAATCGGGGGTAGAGACCATATTATTCAGAGACTTGTAGACTTGTAGATTTTATTCTAAGAGAAATAGGAAGCCATTCTAAGGTTTTATATTATCTTTTAAATATAATATTTAATAAAACAAAACAATGTATGACATTTATGTAAATTGTATATAGCATAATATAATGCCATCAACCAGTATCTCACCTCACCTAGAACAAAAACATTATGGGTAAATTCTGTCTACTTATGAATTTCTCCCCTATCTTATCCTCCTGTTTCCCAGAAGTTAACTAATTCTATGAATTTTGTTTTTATTTCTTGCCTTTTGAAAATTACTTTAACAAATCATTTATGTAGAATGCTTAAATAATACATTATTTGGTTTTATATTAATCATTATTAATGCTTATAAAATTCATCTATGCTGTTTCATGACATTCCGTTTTATGAATATGCTGTAACTTAATTTTCATTTATTTACTAATGGTCATTAGGTACATTGCCTTTCTATTGCTGCTTAATAATTATCACAAACTTGTTTAAAACAACATCACTTATTTTCCCTAGGTCAGAAATTGCGGAAGTCAGGAAAGAGTGTGAATGGATTCTCTGATCAAAATTTCACAAGGCTAAAATCAAGGTGTTAGCTAGCAGTGTTATCATTTGGAGAGGTCCTCTTTCAAGTTCATTCAAAGTGTTGGAAAAAATTAGTTTCTTATGATTGTAGAACCTAAGGATTCTTTCTTTCTTTCTTTTTTTTTTTTTTGCTGGCTTTCAGCTCTTATAGCTCACGCTCAGATCCTAACTATGTGACCCTATCACAGCATAGTAGTTTGCTTTCTCAAAGCCAACAGGCAAATCGCTACTCAGACTTAAAATCCTTCTCTTCAGGAATGACCCAGTTCCTTCTAAAGGTGACCTGGACTAGGTCATGCCCACCCAAGATAGCATCCTTTTTGATTAATTCAAAGTGAAGTAATTTGGAACCTTAATTACATCTATAAAATTCCATAATTTTTGTCAAATGATATAATGTAATCATATACATAAAATATGTTATATTCCCACACTCACACAAAAGGTAAGGGCATTATGTGGGGAATGTATAACAGTTATGGTGATTTTTAAATTTTATTGTGTTTTTAATTGACACATAATAATTGTACATTTATGGAACACAGTGTGATGCTTTGATACATGTATACTATGCATAGTGATCAAATCAGGATAATTAGTATATGTTACCTCAGACACTTGTTACCTCTTTGTGGTGAGAACATTAAAAATCTTCTCTTCTAGAGAATCTCATGAGCCCAAGAGTTTGAGGTTGCTGTGAGCTATGATGCCACACCACTCTACTGTGATAGGCTCTGTCTCAAAGTGAGGCTCTGTCTCAAAAAAAAAAAAATCTTCTCTTCCAGCTATTTTGAAATATACAATGCATTATTGTGAACTATAGTCACCCTACTATGCAATAGTAGAATGGGACTATTTATCCTAACTGTGACTTTGTATGCATTAACTTTTTGTCTCCCTATTGTTCCTAGTCTTTGGTAGAATATTAAAGAACTCAAACAACTCAACAGCAAAATAATAATAATAATAATCTGATTAGGAAATGGGCAAAAGGCCTGAAAAAACATTTCTCCAAAGAAGACATACAAGTCTGAGCACATTAGTTCATGCCTCTAATCCAGTGGTTCTCAGCTTTCCTAAGGCCATGACCCTTTAATACAGTTCCTCATGTTGTGGTGACCCTCAACTATAAAATTATTTTCATTGCTACTTCATAACTGTAATTTTGCTACTGTTAGGTATCATAATGTAAATATCTGGTATGCAAGATGTATTTAGGCAACCCCTGTGAAAGGGTCATTTGACCCCCAAAGGGGGTCGACCCACAGGTTGAGAACCACTACTCATCCCTAAATATCAGAGAAATGCAAATTAAAACCACACTAAGGTATCACCTAACTCTGGTGAGAATGGCCCACATCACAAAATCTTAAAACTGCAGATGCTGGTGTGGATGTGGAGAGAGGGGAACACGTTGTACTGCTGGTAGGACAACAAACTAATACAACCTTTTTGGAAGAAAGTATGAAGAATCCTCAAAGAACTCAAACTGAACCTCCCGTTCGATCCTGCATTACTGGGCCTCTGCCCAGGAGGAAAAAAAAAATCATTTTTTTATCATAAGGGCATTTGCACTAGACTGTTTATGGCAGCTCAATTTACATTTGCCAAATTGTGGAAACAACCTAAATACCCATCAATCTAGGAATGGTTTAACAAGCTGTGGTATATGTATACCAGAGAGTACTATTCAGCCACTCAAAAAGATGGTGACTTTACATTTTTTGTATTAACCTGGATGGAGTTGAAACACATTCTTCTTAGTAAAGCATCATGAGAATGGAGAAGCAGAATCCAATGTACTCAATTCTGATATGAGGACAATTAATGACCAAGTACATGGTTGGGAGTGGGAGAATGGGGGAGAAGAGAGAGGAAAGTAGGGAGGGGGGTAAGCTGGTCACGGTGAATGATACACCTCTTGGAAGCAGGACACAATTATAAGAGAGACTTTACCCAACAAATTTAATCGGTGTAACCTGGTTCTGTGTACCCTCAATGAATCCCAACAATTAAAAAAACAAAGGTATCCAAATGGCCAAAAGGTATATGACTAAATGATTTATATCATTGAGGGAAATGCAAATCAAAACCACAGTGAAATATGACTACACTCCAATTAGAATGACTATTATCAAAAAGATAAAAATAACATGCTGGTGAGGATTTGGGAAAAAAGGAACTGTTACCCACTGTTGGTGGGAATTAGTACAACCATTATGGACAACAGTATGGATGTTCTTCAAAAACTTAAAAATGAAACTGTTATACAATCTAACAATATCACTGCTGGGTATATATCAAAAGGAAGTGAAATCTGTATTTTGAAGAGATATCTGTACTCTCAATGTTTATTGAAGCATTATTCACAATGGCCAAGTTATAGAATCAAACTATATAACCATAAACAGATGAAGGGATTAAAAATGGGATATATATACACAATGGAATTCTATTGATCCTTCAAAAAAAAAGAACAAAATCTTGTCATTGTGACAATATAGATGAATGTGAGGACATTATATTAAGTGAAATAAGCCAAACATAGACGGGAAAATATTGCAAGATTCCATTCATATGTGGAATTTTAAAAAGGATGAGAACCTTGTTAGCCATTTTCGAACTTTGCTTGTCGCATTAGGATTATTTCTAGTATTTTGAAAATGAACAATGCTACTTTGATTATTCTTATGTATTTTCCTGGTATATATGTTCACGATTTTCTTTAGAAATAAGATTTTATGGATATAAGATATGTAAAAAAAAGATATGTAAATATTCTATTTTATAAAGCAATGCCTAATTGTTTTCCAAAATAACCATTACTAACTGAAACTGCCACCAGCAGCTTATACACATTCCTCTTACTTTATATACACATACTGCTTCAGACTGAAGTATTTCTTATATTTATGCCATGTAGTGGATCTAAAGTCATATTTCCTTTTACTCTTGACTTTCATTTCCTTATATCTTTCCATGTACTTTTTCACTTTACATGATTTCTATCTTGAGAAATGTCAGTTCACATCTATTCCCACTTTTCTATAGAGTTTTTATCCTTTATTATTGATTTATAGAACTTCTTTATAAATTCCAGTTTTAAATCTTACTTGATATATGGGCTGCAAATGTCTTCTGTGTGTCTTTTCATGACAAGATTTTTGAAGGAGCAGAAGTTCTAAATTTTAATATGGCTAAATGTATCAATATTTTCTTTAATGTTCCGTACTATTTTGTGTCTTGTTTAAGAAAATCTCCTGACTCAGTGCCTGTAGCACAGTGGTTTCAGCGCCAGCCACATATAGGCTGGCGGGTTCGAACTCAGCCTGGGCCAGCTAAAACAACAATGACAACTGCAACAAAAAATAACTAGGTATTGTGGTGGGTGCCTGTAGTTTTAGCTGCTTGGGAGGCTGAGGCAAGAAAATTGTTTAAGTTCAAGAGTTGGAGGTTGCTGTGAGCTGTGATGTCACCACACTCTACCCAGGGCGACATAGTGAGACTCTGTCTCAAAAAAAAAAAAAAAAAAAAAAAAGAGAGAGAAAAGAAAAGAAAAAACTCCCTACTGTGAATTAGAAAAATGTTTAAAATGTTTTCTTACTTTTTGCATATCTAAACTTGCATATCATCTGAAATCATAATGTGAAATATTTTCACTTTTTCCATTGTCTCTGAACTGTTTATTAAATAGTTTCTTCCTTCTTAAATGATTTGCATGGTAACCTTGTTATAAGTCAAGTGTTCATATATTTTGAATCTTTCTTTCTCTCCCCCTCCATTTCTATAAATCTTTAATCTCTTTTAATAAACTTTTATAATTCTTTATATAATGATCTTTTATCTTTTTAAGCTTAAAAATTAACAAAATATAGATACAGAAAATCACACAGAACAAATTAATAGGCTAGTGAGTTATCATAAATTGAACTTACTTGTAGTGACCATCCAGATAAAGATAAAGAATTTTAGTTATTAAGTTCCTCATTGTGTCCCATTCCAATCACAGTTCTCTTGTTGCTTCTAAAAGTCACTGTTCTGGGCTGGACATGTGGCTCATGCCTGTAATCCTTGCACCCTGGAAGGCCAAGGTTGGCAGATCATTTGACCTCAGGAGTTCAAGACCAGCCTCAGCAAGAATGACACCTTGATGCTATTAAAAATAGAAATATTGTAAGTGGTGAGAGGTGTAGGTCCAGTTTCAGTCTTTTACATGTGGCTAACCAGTTCTCCTAGCACCATTTGTTAAGTTGGGATTCTTTTCTCCAGTGTATGTTTTTGTTTGATTTATCAAATATCAGATATCTGATTCTACTTCTAGGTTCTCAATTCTGGTCCATAGATCTGTGTCTCTATTTTTTAACAAATACCATGCTGTGTTGATCACTATTGACTTGTAGTATAATCTAAAGTCTGTTATCCTGATGTCTCCCGACTTGCATTTTTTTTTTAATTGTCTTTATTATTAAATCATAGCTATGTACAATAGTGCAATCAAGAGGTACAATGTACTGGTTTCATATACAATCTTAACTATTTTCATCAAACTATTTAACATACCCTTCATGGCATTTTCTTAGTTATTATATGAAGACATTTGTATTCTGCATTTAGTAAGGTTTGCTGGTACCCTTCTAAGATGCACCATAGGTGTGGCCCCACCAATTACCCACCCTGTACCCCAACCTCCCCCCCTCCTCCCTACCCATACTCTCGTGTTATAGTTGGGTTATACCCTTCATACGACAGCTATAAATTAGCTTCATTGTAGGGCTGAGTACATTGGATACTTTTTCTTCCATTCTTGAGATACTTTGCTAAGAAGAATATGTTCCAGCTCCATCCATGTAAACATGAAAGAGGTAAAGTCTCCATCTTTCTTTAAGGTTGCGTAATATTCCATGGTATACATGTACACAATTTATTAATCCATTCGTGGATCGATGGGCACTTAGGTTTCTTCCATGACTTAGCAATTATGAATTGGGCTGCAATGAACATTCTGGTAAAGATGTCTTTGTTATAAGTGATTTTTGGTCTTCTGGATATATACCTAGTAAAGGAATTATAGGATCAAATGGCAGGTCAATTTTTAGATCTCTAAGTGTTCTCCAAATATCCTTCCAAAAGAAACGTATTAGTGTGCATTCCCACCAGCAGTGTAGAAGTGTTCCCTTTTCTCTACATCCATGCCAACATCTCTGGTTTTGGGATTTTGTTATGTGGGCTAATCTTACTGGAGTTAGGTTATATCTCAAAGTAGTTTTGATTTGCATTTCTCT